>SJYQ01016597.1:38051-113548 GCA_006410935.1 Redunca redunca | reverse complement strand
TGAAGCTGGGGGAGGGGTGGGGGGAGGGTAACTACAAGCAGAGGGATTGGGGGGGATGTAGGGGGTCTTAAGAGGGCATCGTGGGGCAAGGGTTGGGAGAAGACGGGCAACCGTGAAGGAACCCGCTGGTGGAAGGATGGGGGCCACGTCAGCTTCTAGGGTGCCACCTCCAGCTCCAAGCACAGCCTAAGGGACATTTGCCTTCATGCAGAAAACGTCACTTGATGGAGCTTGACAGATAGGGATAACTGTGAGGGCTGAACGGGCAGCACTCAGCACTCGGAAGTCAGGAAGCAGGTCTGTTTGCGTCTCCTCTTGGCTGGGGCGATGGCTGGGCTGTCATTGCCCGGGGACCTTCGTGGCATCCGTCAAGACAGCATCCAATGAAAAGGGTTATCTGGACAACTCAGGCCACAGACCAGCGATGGGGAGAATGTGGCTGAGTGACACGGGCCATTTGTCTGCGGTGACAGGACTCTCCTGCAGGACAAGTCTGGGGGCAGTCTGTCCTGTGCTCCCGGGGCATCTGCTAGGCTGGCCGCACGTGGCAGTCGAGGTCTGGGCAAGCTGGGAAGCCAGCCTGAAGCTTCTTCCAAGCACAGCTCAAAGGAGAAGAGCCACACCAGGGGAAGGAGTAGGAGCCAGGGCTGGAGCCTCGGGGGCCCCCTTCAGTCTCCTTCCAGCTGGAGTTCCCACCCCAATCCAGGGCATAGGGTGGGGGGCACAAAGACCAAGAGGTTGGAAGGAAAGGGCGCTGGCTCAGCCTGCAACTTGCCAGCTCTGTGACCCTGGCCAGGTGACCTTGCCCAGTCTCCATTTCTCACAGTGACTTGAAGATGCATAGGAAGCAATGAATGGAGACGCCTGGCACGTAGCTGATGCTCTACCAAGAAGCCTTGTCATTTCTTCAAACCCTCCCAATGCCAGAAAAATCACCGGCCAGTGCAGCTTCTGCTCGAGGGGAGTCTGCGGTGCTGTGTTCACATGTGAGGGGTTAGGAAGTCTGTGCGCAAGGCTGGGGTCGGGGAGGGAGAGAGTGTGGGGAGACTCACCATCCGCCTGATAAAACTGGGGCCGCTGAAGTTCAGAAAGCTGAGAGCCCTGCTCAGAGCAAGGGTCAAAGCCCTGTTGTTCATCCCTGTCTGTCTCCGCGTGCCCTTGAGGTTACTGCCAAACGGCCTTGGGACCTCAGAGCTGCCTGGCCCAGAGGGTCATGACAACCTCCTGCTGTGGTCTCCTGCTGGGGGCCAGTCTGCAGCTGCCGCCTGACCGACCAGCTGAGGAGGCTGAGACCCAAGGCACCTGAAGGGAGGTGCGCAGCTGTCTGTGGAACACCTGCTGGGAGGCCCTGGGAGTGGGAGGGTGGCGGGGGGAGAAGGGAGGGGCCCCTTCCAGGTGCTTAGCCATGCAAGGTCAGAGGAAGGACACAAGCAGGATTTAACAGCTGGGAATCTGGTCCTCTTCAAAGTCTTTCTTGCCACGTGTTTCTTGCAACTCTCTGCAAGGCCCCGAGACGGTGAGTAAGTTAACTGAGGTCACCCAGCAAGTTCGCAGCAGAGCTGGTATCTGAATCCAAGATGGATTTCTAAATCCATGCTCTTTCTCTTGTTCAACTCCGCCTTTCTTGAGGTTCAGGGGTGAGCAGGGAATCCTGGCGATCTTTCCCAGGATGATGAAGGGGAGACCCTGCTGCGTGGTCCCTCTCTCAGCAAGGTCTGCAGACCTGGGCTCGGAGCCCTTGCTACCTCCTTCCTGACGTGGGTCATGGACACCTGGAGCTGAGACTTCTTGGGGAACAGCCAGCAGCATCCAAGTAGGAGAATCAAGCCTACTGGGGACCCAGCACTTGGCTGGGGGTGCTCAGTACCAACTTGGGAGTTAGCAACCCAGATGCCCTTTGGACAAACATTCTCCAGGTTCGCCTGGCACAAACATCCTTCAAGGAGATCTCACATCATAACGGAGCTGGCAGAAAAGACTGCAGGAGGGAAAACTAAGAGAAGGGAGAAACATGGGGGCAGAAGTCACTTTACCCCAACTCTCCACATGGGAAGCAGCCTGTGAGCCTCAATAGTCTGTTGCAGGAACAGAGCCCTGGAATTCCCTGGTAGTTCAGTTGGTAAAGAATCTGCCTGCAGTGCAGGAGACCTTGGTTCGAGCCCTGAGTAGGGAAAATCCCCTGGAGAAGGAAATGGCAACCTACTCCAGTATTCTTGCCTGGAAAAATCCCATGGACAGAGCAGCCTGGCAGGCTGCAGTCCATCAGGTTGAAAGAACTGGACACGACTTAGCAACTAAACCAAAAAAAGAAAGAAAAAAGAAAGGAGTAGAGCCAGTTCAGTTCAGTTCAGTTCAGTCGCTCAGTCGTGTCCGACTCTTTGTGACCCCATGGACTGCAGCACGCCAGGCCTCCCTGTCCATCACCAACTCCCAGAGTTTACTCAAACCTATGTCCATTGAGTTGGTGATGCCATCCAACCATCTCATCCTCTGTCATCCCCTTCTCCTCCTGCCTTCAATCTTTCCCAGCATCAGGGTCTTTTCTAAAGAGTCAGTTCTTTGCATCAGGTGGCCAAAGTATTGGAGTTTCAGCTTCAGCATCAGTCCTCCCAATGAATATTCAGGACTGACTTCTTTTAGGATGCCAGACTCCAGTACAATTCTAGGCAAAATTGAATGCTTAGTTCAAGAGCTGGGGACTTGCTGCAATGGGGACTGTCCTGGGAGATGAGAATGGGGTGGGAGATGCAGTCCTGGAGGATCAGCGGTGCACAGTGGGCGGGGGCCACCCTCTGCTGGCTGGGACACAGGACTGACTCTCTACAGACCCTCGGAGAGAGGACAGAGAGGACCCGAGACTCAAGAAGAGTGAGCCAAAAAGTCACTTGAATGGCAGTCAGGGCAGAAAATGAACCAGAGCTCAAGGAGCAGAGGAGAAGGGGTAGACCAGAGCTCAGAGTCTGGCGGGGACAGTGTCCAATTCCTGGCTCAAATGCTTGCTAGCTGTATGACTTTTCACATGTGTCTTTACCTTGAGGAGTCTTAAGTCTTTCCACCTAAAGAATAGGGATGATGGTATATTCTTTACAAGAGTTTTGTAGGGAATGAATGAGATAATGCAAGTGAGACCCTTGGCACAGTGCCTGACACCCCCTAGCACATAAAGATCATTGCACCCCTGAAGGTGTATTCAGGCAGGAAGGAGAAGATAATCAGAGACTCCAAGAGGCCAGAGTGCACCAGAGCCTGCTCCAAAGGCAAGGAACACGCCCAGGAGTGGTGGCCCAGGGGGAATGGATCGGGCAGAACCCAGACGCAGAGGAGAGGGTGCACTGGGGAGGATGCTGAGCCTCTGAGGTTTGGTGTCTTCTTCTACAAGACATGATTCCGCACTCATAGATGCTGATGAAGGGTCAGTGAGGTAGTAAGTGCAATGACATTCAATTTACCTGCAAGGCAGGAGACACAGGTTCCATCCCTGATCCGGGAAGATCCCACGTGCCCTGAGCAGCTAAGCTGGTGCGCCCCCGCTTCTAGAGCCTGTACTCTAGAGCCTGGGAGCCTCAACTATGAAAGCCCAGGCACCCTAGAGCCCGTTCTCCAAAACAAGAGAAGTCACTACAACGAGATGATCACGGACCACAGCTAGAGAGTAGTCCCCACTCGCCACAGCGGGAGAGAAGCTCCCGCAACGGTGTAGACCCGGCACAGCCAAGAAACTATAAATAAATAATGGTAAGACACAACAACTAAAGGTGATGCCATTCAGCCCAAGAACCAGCTGGCTCACAGAGGCAACCAAGACATAGTTGGCAGCTAATTTATCTTGCTATCTGTCCCCTTGCCAAAGGGCTCTGAGGCGAGGCAAGGTGGGATGAAGGGCTACCTGCCTTCCTTTCTGGTGGTGGTGAGACGGGGCTGTGAGGAGGGTGCTGAGACTCTGAGGTGTCAGAGGCTCCATGTATTCAACAAACTGTCAGCAAACGTTGATGCCTGCCTGTTGCCAGGACTTTGGCTGAGCCCTGAGGATTCGGGGAGGCCGGATTCAGTGGATGCCCTTCAGGCGTTCATGTTGGGGGAAGAGTGCTAGAGAGGCCATGGCAGGTGCCAGCTCAGCAGGACCCAGGCGGTGGAGGGGCAGTGCAGGGAGCTGGAGGAGGGGAGCAGAGATGCTGCCACAACTCTCAGTCTCAGAAAGGAGACAGCCTTTGCGTGGGCCTCCACCAGGAGCCAAGGAGAGAGGCTAGCCTTCAAAGTCCCAGGGTTGAGACTTTCTAGTTCATCACTGTAACCACAGGGCATATCACAGAGCAGGAAGGCAAAAAGCACTTGTTAAATAAATGCATAAAGTCCGTTAGGAGTCAGCAAGCTTTGTTTTAGGAAACAGATGTGCTTGTCCGGCCTTGTGCCTAAACTAAAACTAAACATGTAAGTCAAATATAATCTGGGAATTTCTGTGCCAAGAAGTCTAATAATGGAGCCATTCATAAGAAGATTGAGCATTTCTTAATGGGCAAAAATCCACCTCTTCCCTATTATTGCCCTGGCAGGAATTTTGTTCAGGCCCAGTGTGGCTCTCAAACTTGCATCTATTTCAGAACACCTGAGAGAATAGTTACAAACACTGAATCTGGGCCCAATCGCCAGAAATTTTGGAACTAGCCCTCTAGGGTAGGATTGAATCTGCATTCCCTACTGCCTTCAAGGCAAGTCTTTTGATTCAGGGAATTGGTTGGTGCATCACAATTTGGGAAACAAGAGCTGCATTCTAGAGAGTGTTCTTTTCAGTTGTTAAAAATATTTATTAGGCTGCACCAGGTCCCAGTTGTAGCCCATGGGATCTTTAGTTACAACAGTGCAAACTCTGTGCTGTATGTTGGATCTAGTTCCCCGACCAGGACTGAACCCAGGCCCCTTGAATTGGGAGCACAGAGTCTTAGCGACTGGACCACCAGGGAAGTCCCTAGAGAGTATTCTTTTAAATCGGGGGTAGAAGTGAGAGAGAGCAGGGGTTCAGGGGCTCCTGGAAGCTGCCATTAGGGCCACCTCTTCCCCCCTCACCCTGCCCATCACAAGACAGGTGTTCCTGTTTCTGGGGAAGACAGTCAACTTCTGAAAAGCCCACTTCCCACTTCACTGTCTGATGGCCTGCATCATCTCTTTCCCCAAAGCCACCCACCCTCCCCCAGTTTGTGGTCCTCCACTTTAAGGCACGCGGGGACCCCATGGGAGCTTTACAAACATCTGGCTCCCACCTCTGGGCATTCTGACTTAATGGATCTGGGTGTTGGTTCTAAAGGGCATCGGGGTTGCACTAAGTGCTCTACACCCTATATCCCTGGCTTCCCTCTGGCCCAGAGGTCAACATCAATGGATCACTCTGCTTTCTTTGAAACTCCCCCTCGGCCATGTCACCGGTGACCAGAAGAGGGGTCTGGAGGAGAAAGATGAAGCCATATGGAGGACCAGACTTGGAGGATGGATGGAGGTTGCAGACTGAGGACAGGTCGCAGAGTTCACACCTACAGTGGGAAGCCGGTTCATCACCCTGATTGCCTTTTTCCCTGTCTCCCTGGGGCTGGTAGGCAGGAGGCAAAGAGCACTAGAAGGACTCCTGGTGGGATAGGTTGCCGGCAAATTGATTCTGCCCCAACCCTGGGGCAGGCGGAGTGAGCAGCACTCATCAGACCTCTCGCCTTCTTCCTGCCAGGCCCAGTGTGCTGCTGCTCAGAGGAAGGAAGGGGAGGCTGAAAGTGACGTGGCTGCAGAAATTGACATCAGGTGCGAGACAGGCATTTGCTTAACAAACTGGCTAATTTTAACCTCTGTCTCCCACCACCAAAACTCTTTTGAAGGGAGAAGGAACAAAAAAGAGAGTGATATTTAACGCATTTCTATTTCTGTGCTACATAATGTCTCTCTGAGGTGGCAAGTTTGAGCCTAATTGATTTCTTAGTCAAAAGGAAAAAAAAAAAAAAGACGAAAAGGAAAAACAACAACTGAGAAACCTAACCTCACGTTGCAATCAAACCTCTCCAAGTCTGCCGACTGCTGAGCTTTTTTATTTTTTTAAGACTGGCCAAGTGACTTGCATAATTTAAGATCCTTTCTAGCACTGATCAGCCTGCTCTGGCCAAGCAGTTTGCTGATTAATTATTAATCAGACTGAGTTTAGGATGAGTAATCAGCAAGAGTCAGGGCTAATTTGCAAATGTCCCCCAGGAAGGTTATTACTTAAAATACTTGGTGGAGAAGCTCCATGTTAACCTTTGCAATTAGCCACAGGACATTGTTACTGGTGAGGCACGAGTAGGCTTCTCCTCCCAACAAACCACTCTTGGTCACCTACTAAGTGCCAAGTCCTGCCTTTGTAGCTTTCCAGGTTCTGTATGCAGTGGCGGGGAGGGAGAGGATAGAAAAGAGACAAATACAGAAGCCAGAAAACACCAGGGCTTGACAAATACCTAAAGTAAAGCAAGGTGTCACAATAGAGAGAGGGGTTCCTTTAGGTTGCATAGGGAGAGAAAGTCTTATTTTAAGGAGGGGAAATTTAAATTGAACTCTGCATTTCAAAACTGCAGAGGTCTTTGTGTGTGTGTGTGTGTTTCTTTGTTCTTTTAATGATGAAGAAAGAGGGTCTCAAACCCTGGAAATAGCTAGTGCAGAGACCCTAGAAGGGAATCTGCTTGGCCCATCCAAGGGACAGGAGGAAGGTGAGTGTATCTGGGGCACAGTGAGTGGGCGTGGGTGATTGGATGGAAGTCAAAGAGGTGGGCAGGAACCCAAGTGTAGATCTTGTAGGATTTGGCTCTGAGTGTGACGGAAAGCTGTGGCAAGCCTTAAATAGGGGGGAGATAATGTGATGTGTAAACATCAGCTCCTCCAGTTGCTGTATGAAGAATGGATTACAGAAGGGGTAAAAGCTGGGAAACAAAGCCCTTGAGCAGACAGATGCTGGTGGCACAGAAGGAGCAGAGCAGCTTCCTTTGGAGATTAAACAGAGGTGGGAGAAGGAAATGGCAGCCCACTCCAGTATTCTTGCCTAGAAAATCCTGTGGACAGAGGAGCCTGGTGGGCGGCTGTCTATGGGGTCGCACAGAGTTGGACACGACTGAAGCGACTTAGCAGGAGAAGGCTAGGAGAGGACAGATTGGGAGTGGGGAGGAAATGTCCTATGTCCATAGACAGATGAGTAAGTAAATAAACAAAATGTGCTACATACAGACCATGGAATATTATTCAGCCTTAAAAGGGAATGGAATACATGCTATAATAGGGATGAGCCTTGAAAACATTATGCTAACACAAAATGTATGGATGTGAGAGTTGGACTCTAAAGAAAGCTGAGTGCCGAAGAATTGATGGTTTTGAACTGTGGTGTTGGAGAAGACTCTTGAGAGTTCCTTGCACTGCAAGAATATCCAACCAGTCCATCCTAAAGGAGATCAGTCCTGGGTGTTCATTGGAAGGACTGATGTTGAGGCTGAAACTCCAATACTTTGGCCATCTGATGCAAAGAGCTGACTCATTAGAAAAGACCCTGATGCTGGGAAAGATTGAGGGCAGGAGGAGAAGGGGATAACAGAGGATGAGATGGTTGGATGGCATCACTGACTCGATGGACATGAGTTTGGGTAAACTCCGGGAGTTGGTGATGGACAGAGAGGCCTGACGTGCTGCGGTTCATGAGGTTGCAAAGAGTCAGACACAACCTGAACTGAACACAAAAAGAACAAATATTGTATGATTCCTCTTGTATGAAGTACCTAGAGTAGCTGAATCATAGAGATAGAAAGTAGAAGGGTGGTTACCAGAGAATGGGAGGGGATGGGGAGTTACGTTTAATGGGTTCTGAGTTTGGCTTTGGGAAGGTAAGAGAAGTTCTGTAGATGGACAGTGGTGCTGATTGCATAACAATGTGAATCTACTTCGTGACACTGAATCGTACACTTAAACATGATTAAAATGGCCAATCTAATGTTATTTTACCACAATTTAAAAAAGTCTGCTCTGAAGCATTCATTTTGAGATTTCATTAAGAGTTTGAGATTCCTGTTCACACATATGGATCCCAAAAAGGTCCTTCCGGGCTGAACATTTACATTGAGAGTCATTGGTGTGTAGGTCATATTGAAAGTCAACCTGTGATTCATCAAGATTACCTGGGAAAGAGGGTGAATGGAGGAGAAGAGCGTCCCAGGACCCCCTGCACAGGCCACGTGTAAAGGGTGGACAGAGGGTGAACCGTGGAGAAGACAGTGGAGGTGACAGAGGGGGGATGGCCACAGGCAGCTGGCTACGGGGTTGAAGGCAGCCAAGAGAAGGGACTAGTTTCAGGGCAGATGGCCCGTGCTGGATGTTGCCAAGGAGCCACGTCACACGAAGACGGAGCAGGGACACCAGTCCCTTCCCAAGGCCAGCTTCAGTGGCAGCTGGGGCAGATACTGAGAAAGGGGTCTGTCTCAGCAGGTGTGGCAGCAGGATGGAGCTGAGTGAGGGGGGAGGTCGGGGCGTGCTGTTTTTGACTTCAGATGGTAGATACAGAACACGTCTCTATGTTCTTAAACATTAAACAATGTTTGATAGGGAAGAAAAAAAATGATGAGTGCAAAAAAAAAAAAAAAAGGAGATGACTCCAGCAGGGAAATCTTTGGAGAAGAACAGGTCTACAGCATAAAGGAGAGGCTGTTCTTTGACAAGAGCTAGGGCATTTGTCTCCTGAAATCTGAAGTGTGGCAGAGAGACCAGTCATTTCATCTGCTATCACGTTCCCAGGCTCCCTTATGGTTAGGTTGAACCATGTGAATGTTTCTTCTTCTTTTTTTTAACTTTTTATTTTGTATTGGAGTATAACTGATTAAAAATGTTGTGACAGTTTCAGGTGGACAGCAAAGGACTCAGCCGCGCATATACATGTATCCATTCTCCCCCAAACTCCCCTCCCATGCAGGCTGCCAAACAATGTCTAGAGCAGAGTGTTCTGTTCTATACAGTGGGACCTTGTTGGTTATTCATTTTAAATATATCAGTGTGTACATGTCCATCCCAAACTCCCCAACTATCCCTTTCCTGCTCCTTGCCCCCTGGCAACTAAGCCTGTGAGTCTCTTTCTGTTCTGTATAATAAATAAGTTCATTTGTACCTTTTCTTTTTAGATTCCTCATATAAGGGATGTCGTGCTGTGTTGCTCCTTCTCTGTCTGACTTACTCCATACTACTATTTATGGCCAAAGAAGTGTGAGTGAGAGTGACATGCATCGTATCTGGGCTGCGGCCGTGAAAAGCCCATGTTAGATTCACCACTCTCTCTGCCGGCTATGCCATTGTACAAGGCCACAGATTCCAGATAGTGGAACTACAAGATTCTAGATCTTGGATCCTCCTGGGTATGACTGTGTGGATTAGAGAGACTCCCAGAACAGACATGCAGCATAAGCAGGAAATAAACCTTTGTGGTGTGATACTACTGAGTGTGAGGGTTAATGGAGTTCAAAGAAGGAAGTGGCAAGGGATGAGGCTGGGGTGGCAAGTAAGGGCTGGATCAAGAAGGGCCTATCAAGGCCTGGAATTTTATTCTGTAGACAATGGAAGATGATTGAAAGCTTTTGCCTGGGGCTTAGCATGTCAGACCTGCATTTTAATTAAACCATTCTGGTAGCAGTGGGGAGGATGAATTGGAGAGTGCCAAGAAGCTGACTGATCAGCAAGGAGGCTATTATAACCCACAAAGAAGAAAAGATGATGGGCTGAACTGGGGGAGTGGTAGTCAAGACTGTAAAGATATGCCACAGGAGGTTCATTGGGGGGAACTTACCAATTAACTGAATGTGACTGGTGAGAGAGAGGGATTAGACAGGACGATTCCCAGAGCTGTGGTTGACTAGGTAGAGGGTAGTGCCACAAACTGAGAAAGGAAACAAACCCTGCCCACTTTAATCATCAGTTATGAATGAAGTTGGGATCCGTTGAGTCGGAGGCATTGGTGAGACATGAGGGGAGAGTTGTCCAATAAGTACTTGGCTCCAAAGGCTGATACCCAGTGGGGAGGACAGGCTAGGGAGCCACAGTTGAGAACTGTAAACAGACAGGTGGCTTATCTGAAGCCTTGGGAGCAGATAAGCTAACCCAGGAAGAACATGGGGGAATGGGCAGAGCAGCTAGGTGAGAACAGAATCTTGTGGTCATTGAAGAAGACAGAGACGGAATGGTCAGAGAGGTCAAGAAAAATCATAGCGAGCAGCCTCAGAAAGAAAAAAAGAGAAAAGGAAAGTTCTGGAAGGAGCAGTAAGCAAGAACGTAAAGGAACGCAGAAGTATCCAGCAGGGCGACACCTGAAGATGACCTTTCGGCTTTGGCATTGGAAGTGGTAGTGTTTGGGGTCGGGGGCCGGTCCTCTGACGATGATCTTAATGGGAATAGCTTCAGGGGGAGGCTGGGGGTAGAAGCCATATGGTGAAGTAGGTGGAAGTTACTGGGGTCAGAACACTGAGAGGCAGCCAGGACAGACTGCTCTTCCAAGAACTTCAATGAGATTTCCCAGAGACGCTGGAGTTCTAGTATCCCATGAAGTCTCTCCATTGTGTTCAAACTAAGCCTGCCTTCTCCCTTCCCAAATGACAAAGTCCAATGAGCCTAACAATGTCCTTTGCCAGTTCATCAGATTATCAAATGCTAGCTTCCCGCTTGCATCTTACTTCTCCGCTGAGTTGTGGGTATCGCGCATCAGCGACTGGATGAGGAAGAGCTGGGATTACAAGAAGCATAAGCTCAGGGACAGAACTGGGTCAGTCTTAGGGAGCCAGGAGAAGTTGTGAAAGCAAGGGACAGGAAAAAACCAGAGTGAAACATGGGCTAGGCAATGCCAAGAGCACCTAGAACAAAGATCCGTGGCCAAGCGGGAAGGAGAACAGGACTGGGGCCTCGAATGTTCTGAACGAACTAACATTCTGGAAGGCAGATTGTGCCAGAACGAGGGACCTCTGGAAGGGCCCAGAACAGCACCTTCCATCTGTCTTCGCGGCTCCATCGGGCATCTGGCAGCTCCTCCAGAGAGGTCGACAAGAGTATCTCACTGTCTGGTGCCCTTCGCGGGCCTGGCACGGGCCGCCACGCAGACGCCGTGCTTATTACCAACCTGTTGCACGCAGTTGGACCCACGGGGCGCAGGCCAGCTGCCCGACCTCGGCTTCCCATACACAGAACTTGGCCAAGTTGCCAGCTCTAGAGGAGACGCTGTGCCGAGAGCGGACAACCCCGGCTCGCTTCCTGCCCCGTCCAGCTGCAGCTCGTGTTCTCTTTCTGAGAACAAGTTCTCAGCGACGCAAACAAGAAAGTCATGTGGCGCGTGCAGAAGCCCCAGCCTTGCACTCCAGATCTCCGGGCCCGGGCTGCCAGCAGCATGCCAGGGCTCTAATCCTTTCCCACTGCTCAGCTGCAGAGCCCATAATGCCACTTCCAACTCCGAGAGATACGGGAGATGAGATTTTAAAGGGCTGGTTATTTATGGCCTGGCTCCTGATGGAAAGAACAGATGTAATTTCATGGGCTCCATCAGAAGAGAACAGCTTCTCGGGCTGGTTTAAAGCATTGTGATGTGGCAGAAAAGAAGAGGAAAGTGAGGCTGTCACAGACCCACAGGGAGGCAGGAGGTTCTGAGTCTCGGCTGGAACAGGCCCATCCCCTTGCCAGTTCTGGGTGCCACTGGGCTTAATGGCCTCAGTCATGCACCATCTCAGCTGTTTCATGAACGTCTCTGCCAGCCTAAGACCTTGACCCTGCCTTGCTCCTGATATTCAAACAGACTGAAACCGCAGAGAACAGGCATAGACCTTACACCACTTGCCTGTATGAAGTTCAAAGGAAAATAGGGCATTGTGACATGGGTCTTTACATGTGCAATTCCCTCTGCCTGAAATGCTGATCCTGAGTGCCTCCCACGGTGGCTCCTTCTCAACAGTCAAGTCTTAATCTTAGATCCTGTCCCCTCAGAGAGGCCGGCCCAACCCCATTTACTTAAGGTCTCCAGAGCTATTATTCCCCATCCTGTTCATTTCCTTCGTGGTACTCATCACAGCTGTATTTTACATATATTCTGTGATTCTTTTTTTCATAGCAGTCTCCCCAGAGTAGACCAGAAGTCCCACAAAAACAGAGACTTCATTTGTTTTCTCCACCACTGTATTCCCCAATGCCAGGCTCAGTGTCAGACAAGGGAAAGGCTTAAGTAGTTTGAATGAATGAATGATGACAGAAAGATGTTGGCAGGGAAGAGGGAGGTGGTGAGGCTGACCGAGATGCTGAAAGGAGACACTGTTGATAATGCTGCTGGTGCTGATCCCTGAGGATGACTTCTCAAGGCCCTGCCAGAATAATACTTAAACACCAGACTTTTTAGCCACAGTCATTCCTGTCCCATGACCATCTGCACTAGTCTCATCGCAAACAGTGTATGTCAGTAACCAAGGGCAACCGTGCCCCTGTATCTTCTTCCTTGCTGTGGCCTTAACTTCCCTCTCTGTGCTCATTTCATGCTGGGGAGGCCAGCACCCGGCTCCTTCCCCTGTGTTCCTCTGCTGAATGACCCTACCACAGCCATCAAGCCAGAAACAGGATTCACCCCAGACTCCTCCCCTGCCTTCATTCCTCCTTTCCAGTGAAGCCCCTAGAGCAGCTGACTCTGTATCTGAGGTGTTTTCTGAGATGGCCATCTCTGCTCCCTCCCTTTACAACTACCATAATTCAAGGCTGCATGATCTCTTGGCTGAGTGGTCTGGCTTCTGACCCTTCTATGAACCCAATTAAGATTCAGGGTGATCATGTTCCTTCTCTGCTTAAAATACTTCAATAGCTTTCTTTAGTCTACAGACTCCTCTCCTCGTTTATGAACATGGGGACAAAGTTCTTTACCATCCTTGCTCTTCCCGTGCTCGTCTCAGACCTCGTATCCTGCCCTTGCTCTCTTGCACCCTGCACCCCACTTGCAATGCTGCAAACCCAGCAGGGCTCTTTCTGGCTCCACATCGGTGATAAACTTTTGCTCACCCCTCAGTTCAACTCCAAAGTCATACCATCTGGGGCTCATTCATCTGAGTCCTCCCAGGAGCCCCTCTATTGTGATGGAAGACTGAGTCCTTTTAGGAGGACATTTTTTTGTGTCTATCTTCCTAGTGACCTGGTATTCCTTTGGTGAACCACTTCTTTTCCACTCCCAGTCAGAGGTTTGGGTAGAACAGATAGCTATGTGACCCGGGCCTGGCCAGTAAGAATACCATCTAGCTATATATCGATGTTGAAGGCAGAGCACACAATTCAATTCTGGTCCAATCAAGGACCATCTGAGGGCTTTTGTGGGAACCATTAGGAAAGACACACTTTCTTTCTGCTAAGACTGCTAAATCAGTAGGATGGGGAAGCTGATGGTGGTCAGCTCTGCTACCTCATGGGGAAAGTTTGCCCGAGAGTGAAGCCAAGACCGAGGAAGACAAAGCT
The DNA here is from genome assembly GCA_006410935.1 of Redunca redunca. Taxonomy (NCBI): domain Eukaryota; kingdom Metazoa; phylum Chordata; class Mammalia; order Artiodactyla; family Bovidae; genus Redunca; species Redunca redunca. The sequence continues at coordinate 100,060 of SJYQ01016597.1, read as the reverse complement.
GTGGGAAGGGGAGAAGCAGGTGACCTTATCTACACGCCTTGATCCAGCAGTGCCTGAAGCCAGCATGGACTTCTCAGTTATAGAAGACACATATTCCCTTTCTAGCTTGAATCAGCTGGAGATGGGTTTCTATATCTTGAAAAAAAAAATTGTAGCTATTACATTTCTTTTTTAGCCCCAGGGGAACTTCTGTATACCTCTAAGAAAAGTACCTAACACATACTACTGTAAAGCACTTAATTATATGCCTCTCTGCCCTGATTGTGAGCTCCAGGGTCCTGTAGAATGCATGGCTATTACATAAACATCTGTGGAGTTAATAAATATCTCCCTGGGGATGGGACTGTGTTTCTGTCTCCCTAGCACCTAGCAGAGCCTAGTTCATAGAAGGCTCTCAATAAATGATTACTGGAAAAAAAAAAAGGGAAAAAGTAACAAAGAATGAAAATGATCTAAACCAATGGTTTGACAAAATATATGTGAATGAATAAATAAGTGAATAGTTATTAACAAATCCCCATTGGCATGCTGTTTTCATTCTAATTATATCTGAATCTAATGACTCTTGAATGAAATATCTAGTTAAAAGTCGCTAAGATCAAATGGTTCTAGTTGGCTCAAATTCCATGGGCAAAATGCTTAATAATTAAAACTCAGCATTTCAAAAGGAGAAATTGTTACTAGCAAAATTTCAAACTGAATGTCTGTATAGTAGATGGGAGTTTTTGTATCCCCACCTATAAAAATAAAAGCAAACCAATGAGGGAAACAAAGTAAAGAAAAATCCTCAGAGTTGAATCCAGAGAGTAGGTTGAACCTGCTTTCCAGGGAAATTCTCTTTTCAAAAACAGCTGAAGGGACTTTCCTGGTGGTGCAGTGGTTAAGACTCCACACGTCCATTACAGGGGACACGGGTCTGATGTATGGTTGGGGAATTAAGATCCCACATGCCTTGGAGTATAGCAATAAATGAAAAACTAACAACTCCCCCCACCACAAAAAACAAAACAGCTGAAGTCTATTGGGCAGCCCTGGGGGCAGGACCTGGGAACACTAGGCATTGGAGTTGACTTTCTCCTCTTTTTTCCCAGGTGGAAGGGGCTACTGAGGCTCAGAGGTGGATGGCAGAGTCTCCAGGGTGGATGCATGATGGAGAGACTCCTCCCTAGAGAATCCCTGGGACCAGAATTCCTGGACCTATGTCTCAGGGGTCAGGGAAGGGAGCTCCTACATCGGCCGGGAGACCCAGGCAGCAGCCCTAGAATGATGCCCTCCCGCCCCTCATCTCCCTCTCTTATATCAAAACGGTACCCACTCTTCAAGGCCCGGCTCGAATGCAGGCCCTGCCTGGAGGCCCCAGTCTCCTGCCCCAGGACAGCACCTTCCTCTAAAACCCTGCAGCCTGTTCTCCTTCCTTTTCTTATTTTGTATGTTCAATGGAGGCAAGGTTGTCACACAGAGGCCAGTTGGGGGCTAGACTTGAGGGCACAGAAGGAATGGGCGGCAGATCCCAAATGGCTGCAGTGAAACGAAGAATGAAATCCAAATTGACTGAAGGAAGCAAAGAAGAGAGGCCGAGGGGCGACTCCCGGTACAGACGGATCCACAGAAGACGGAGAGTGGTCCTGAGTCTACACAGAAATCCCGGAGGCAGGAAGGAGCTTTGAACTCCCTCTACCATACACGCCCCTGTGAACACACCCCTGTGGCTGGCACTTCAGCTGGCCCAGAGAAAGGGTGGCTTCCACGCTGAGTGCAGGCCAGGCCTTGCCTGCCCCCCTCCCCCGCCCGTCATAGGAAGAAACGGCCACAGGGGTGGAAGAGGCAGCGGAAGAGGAGCCAAGGAGGGAGCAAGGCCCAACAGATTCTGCATCCTCATCAGTCTGAAACAGTGAGAGGGGCTGTGCCTCCCCCCTCTCTACAGAATGTCTTCTCCACATGCTGCTCCTTCTTCCCAACCCTGCAGACTCCTCGGGGCCGCCGGGGCACGCCCCTGCCCCAGGCCAGCTCAGAGCAGCCATCAGCAGCTGAATGGGTTGAACTGGCCAGCCCAGGGCCTGGGTGCAGGCAGAGAAGAGGTGCCGCTGCTCACAGTGCGCTCACAACGCGCAGCTCTGAGAAGACAGTTGCAACCAAATCACCCCCACCTGCTGACTCTGCAAGGGTGTCCTCCTGTCTGACCCAGGGGCTCTCTGCCAGTTCCCCTCACCTGGTGCCCAGGTAATTCCCCAGAGCTGGATCAGGTGTGTCACTCTGCCTGGTGAGATGCCACTGGGCTTGCAGGCTGGGCCGTGGCCATGGTGGGGTCACCAAGAATCGGGCGAAGCTCAGAGTGGCCTCATCATACCCTTTTTCCCTCAGAGAGTGAGCACCTTGCTTCTAGTCCCCATCCCAGGACTAAGTCAGGCAGCGGTTTACATGTTTATCCCTTCCAACATGCCTTGTAGGTTGGGAAAATGAGCCCCATTTTTCAGATGTGGAAACTGAGGTTCAGAAAGGTTAGTAAATATCCCAGGATTACACAGTGGTGAAGAGGTAGATCTGGGTTTTGAGCTCATGTCTGTCTGAGTCCCAAGTCTGCCGTCTCTTCAGTTAGATGCCAAGGTGCAGGCTCAGCACCTAAGCTTGGAGACATTTTCACAGACCGCGCCCCTGTTCTCGGAGGGCTGTCTGGCTTTCTCTCCTCCCACACAGCTCAGGGGGAGCTCCTGCTGAGATGCCAGTGGACAGGGTTCAGCATGAGACAAAGGGGAGAGATTCTGGGTGGATTTTAACTCACTGATTTTCTCCATGATGGAGAGGCCGCCTTTGTAATGGCCTGGCAATTACTTCTCCTCGTTATGATAACATGATCCTAATTCCCTCCAGGGACCCAGAAGCCCGGGCTTTAAGAGACTCTTCTGCATCCCTTAGTCCCAGCCCTCTGAAAAATCCAGGGGCCTCATGAGGAACTGGAGCCGTGGTGAGCATATTTTCATAGAATTGGAGAGGAAGGAATAGGGCTCCCTGAAGATCACTGCCAACAGATGGGGTCAGAGCAGAACAAAGACCACTATCCACCCCTGAGAAGGATCAGTGAGCAAAAATTGGTCCCTAAATTGAGTTCAGTGAACTAGAAGTATGTATGTGTCAGGGGGGTTGACTTGGTGATGTGTATATGGCAATGACTTGGAGGAGTGTGTGTCCTTTGGCTGTGTGTGTGTGTGTGTGAGTGTGTGTGTGTGTGTGTGTGTGTGTGTGTGGCAGGGGAGTAATACCAAATCTGCTATGTGGATTGTAACTCTCAAGTCAATTCAAGCCCAATTTGGCTCCTGGTCAATCACACGCACAAAAAGACAATTAACTTTAGGGAGAGCAAGTCTAAGACACTTGGGACCCCCTCAGCATGGCAGAGTTGCAGGGTTCAGTGCTCACCACAGTAACAACATTTTCCCACTCAAAACATGTATGGTCGGATTCTCAGAAGCCAGGGATGGACAAGCAAAATGGAAGCGGTAGTCCACCGACTGACATATACACATCACAGGACTTTACAGTTACGGGCAGACACCATTGTTATGTACCCCTCCCACTCCTGTCTTTCATTATGTCAGTGCCATTGATTATATCCTGCCACATTTTTGGCTTTGAATTGTCCTTTGTTATATGAAATCATGTCCTGAAGAGTTGGCAGGTTTTTTTTGTTGTTGTTGTTCTCTACTATCCTTATTTGGCAAAATAAAAAATTATCAAGCCTATGTTTTCCCAATCATTTGGAACTTGAAGTCCATGAAGTCCAAACCCTAATTTAAACTCTCCTGCTTACATCCTCCTTGGAGGGGGAGGAGAGTGTAGGAACTGAGTCAGGGATAGTCCATGCCACCATCCTCCTCTGAATCATCACAAATCTGCCACCTGATAGAGGAGGTGTGATTTAGTTGCTAAGTTGGGTTTGATGCTGCAAACCCATGGACAGGGGCCCATCAGGCTCCTCTGTCCATTGGATTTTCCAGGCAAGAACACGGGCTGGGTTGTCATTCCCTTCTCCAAATAAAGGAGATGGTTTTTTTTTTCCCTCTAAAAGGTGTATCTGTTTTCTCAGTAGATGAAGGGATGTCTAGTTGTTCAAATTCATCTTTCCAGATGTTGTCTTTCTCTGCTTGGTGAAGAACTCAAGCTGCTGCTGCTGCTAAGTCACTTCAGTTGTGTCCGACTCTGTGCGATCCCATAGACAGCAGCCCACCAGGCTCCACCGTCCCTGGGATTCTCCAGGCGAGAACACTGGAGTGGGTTGCCATTTCCTTCTCCAATGCGTGAAAGTGAAGTTGCTCAGTTGTGTCCGACTCTTCGAGACCCCATGGACTGCAGCCTATCAGGCTCCTCTGTCCAAGGGATGACTCAAGAGAACATCCTAAGGTCTATTGCTTTTATCCGCTGATAAAAGCAATACACTCATAAACCAGAAGCATCCCATTTTCACTTGAGTCCAGGGATCCATAAAGGAGAGGGGCTGGGGAGGGAGCGGGTTCTTTGCACAGACTTCCTGAGCCCGCAGCTTTGTTCATCCGTAACTGCTAGGCAGGTATAAATTAGAACAACAAATGCATCCTGCCTGGCAAGGGTGACACAGACCCTGTAAATGATTATAATTTAATCTTGCAGCAGAGTTCTGAATGACTCCCTTAATGATTTCCTCTGCTTAATTCCTTCCCCACTGAGTGACTTAATAGGAAAAGGAATACTCTTTCACGTTTGTTTCCCTCCAGAAGTTTGGACAACCACGTAGGCTCACACCTTGGGGTGGGGGTGGAGGCTGTGGGAGACTCTTTGGCCCACGGATAAACAAGTGCATCGCAGAGGCCTTGGGGCTGGAAGAGAGAGACCCAGCAAGGATATCCATCTCGGTATCTGTTTGCAGAAGTGGAAACTTGGATATAATCCATCAGGAGACCTGATGGAGTGAATTGTGTCAGTCTCACAAGGGAATGCACCACAACCGCAGCAGTCCTTCACAAACACTGCATGACGTAGTGTGCTGACGTGGCTAAGAAGATGGGCTTTCAAGTCCAGCTAACCTGGGGTTGAATCCCAGTTCTGCTCCTTACTACCTGTGTGACTTCAAGCCAGTGACCTAACCACACGGGGCCTCATTTTCCTTATCTGTAAAAGGAGGAAGATTATGCTACCTACTTCATAGAAATCTAAATGAAATTACAGCTGTAAGAGCTTAGAATCAGCCTGCCACATAAAAGCTCAATAAATACTGTTTAGTTACTAAATAAATTCTATTCTCACACCTATTACATTTAGGAGACATGTGTAATGATATAGGAAAAATTTTCATGATATAATGTTCAGTTAAAAATATATAGTTACTGACATTTTTCAGATCTTAATTTTTTAATATTAAACATATATATAAATGGCCAGCTAGCTTGATCTAGGCAAAGCAAAAAGGCCAAAGGGGAATACATCAAAACGTTAATACTTGTGGGACCTCCCTGGTGGTCCAGTGGTTAAGAATCTGCCTTGCAGCCTAAAAGAGGGGGGAGTTTGGGGGAGAATAGATACATGTATATGTATGGCTGAGCCTCTTTGCTGTTCACCTGAAACTATCAGAACACTTTTATTGGCTAATACAATACAAAATATAATACAAAATAAAAAGGTTTTTTAAAACATGAATCTGCCTTGCAATGCAAGGGACGTAGGTTTGATCCCTGATTGCAGAACGAAGGTCCCACATGTTTCTGGGCATCTAAGCCCACAAACTGCAACTACTGAAGCCTGAGTGCTTTGGACCCTGAGTGCCACAACTAGAGAGCCTGTGAGCCATAAGGAATGATCTCGATTCTGCAGCGAAGACCCAACGCAACCAAATACAAACAACGTCAATACTTGTTATTCATTTCCCTATACCTTCTAATATTGTCCAAGTTTTCTATAAGGAGCATATGTATGACATAAACAATCAGAAAAATAGGTATTTTACAAAAAGAGGGCAGGGAGACAGAAGGTCTTCGGACTGGGCAGGTCACTGGGAGTGCGGTTCGGTGGACAGTCATCTAGACTTTCATCCCAACTCCGAGCACCAAATGTCCAGTCACTGGCCCTGGACCCACCTCCACACAGCAATCAGCCACCGGCTAATGTCTGCTTGTCTCAACACCCCATCCAGGGCAATAAATGACCTGACTTGGCCAAGTTTTTGCAACACGCTTACGACACCAAGGTCTTCTGACCCCCAGGTCAGCACACCTTCTATTAGAACATGAAATTTGAGTTTCCTGGTCCCTGAAGCTCAAAGTCCATATTTGGCAGGAGTCTGTTCCCACATTACCCCTCTCAAATAGTCATGCTTGGGGCCTGTGGTGGACTTGTCTGTTTTCCTCACTCTCAAAGGGCCGTGTCTTACTCAACTGGCCTTTCTACAACAAAACCTGGTATAAAAGGAATGTTCAACATCAGCTGCTCTTTTTCTTCCTCTCCCATCGTTCCTCCCCTTCCCCGCCCATGCCTCTAGCCCTCTGACCACTGTGTCTGTCTTCCCAAGGGACTATCCATCCCTGACGCTTGCAGCTGCCACTTTCTGCTTCACTCAGGCCCCTCAGTGACACCTCCTCCTTCTCAGTCCCAGGCAGCCAGCCCCACCTTCCCCGGCACCACGCAGCAATCAAGACTGCAAAGAAGCATGCCTGAGCGCATCCTTCTATTGGCTCCCGATGTTCTGACCCAGGTCCCCCTGCTGCCCTCGTCCTGATAACAGAACCACCAGAATACAGGAGCTCATTATGAATGTCACACCACCATTCTCGAGGCTTGTCACTCGCTAAGCCAGCCCCAGCTAGGGCCCACCCCATGGGCCCAAGCCTGGGAGACCACAACCAACCAAGGCCGGTAAGCCTTCATCATCCGTCTCCTCCCAAACCTGTCGACACCAGGTCTCCATGGCAGCAGAGCACAGCTCGCAAAAGCCCTGCTTTGTGGTGAAGCCAAACAATAGGAAGTAGGTTAGCCCTTCCCGCAGGAACCAAGACGTGATAATGCCTCTCCCGTCTCAGAACCCCGGGCATGGGAAAAGCAACTGCCACTCAGTGATCTAGTCCCTTTGTTGGAGGCTTCCAGCAATGGGACAATATTTCAAATCATTTCACTGAGACCCTATCCATGTCCTGAGACCACTGTTAATGCAAGTCTTAATGCAAGTTCCTGGACCAAATCCATCCTGTTATTCTTCAGCGAGAACACGCTTCAAATCAGGTACCAAAATCACCGTGAAAATTGACCCCAGCTCTGAAATTACGCAGTGACTTCTCATTATGAGGAAAGGAAACTCTCCAGCAGGGGGTACAACAGGTGGCAAAGGGACCTCCGGCTGCAGGTCTAGGCGCCGAGGGGACTGCACCCTGGGAAGCCACAGTTGCAGGGGACAGGGGAGGGGGAGGGGAGGGAGGCGTGCTTACCAAAGGGAGGAGCCTTCGGTCCCCGTGACTTCCAGGAAGTCGTAACCGTCCTCCAGCTGGAAGTCAATAAAGACCAGGGCGATGGTGTCCCCCAGCTCGGCCAGGATGGTCCAGGTGCAGTCGGCGTTGTTGTGGTACTCCGAGGGGAAGTGTGGGCTGGAGATGATGCCGCTCTGGCCCCGCAGGGTCCCGCCGCACGCATCGTCCGCTGTGGGCAGAGACAAGAGGCTCATGTGAGTCCAGCTCCTGGTACTTAATCGTGTACTTCATGCGTGAGAGGCAGAGAGGATCCTGGGACATGACCTGCAGAGAGGATATGCCACAAACTTCCAGAGCCCTGATCATGCACCAGACCCCGTTCTGAGAATTTTAGTTCTTCTTCTTCTCATTGAACAGATAAGGAAACCAAGGCACAGGGAGGTACAGCAACCTGCCTGAGGTCACACAGCCAATGAGCTAGGTCAATGAGCTGGGTGAACTCTGCCTGTTGGAGCATGTTTCTAGCTACTACACCACACTGTTGCGCAATGACCAAGAAGAAAGGAGAAATCAGTTATCACACTTACTCCCACAGTCATGACTGTGGTGACCAGGACCTAGTTTCCTCCCAGATCCTAGGAAACTTCGGACGTGGAAGTCAAAGTGTTAGTCGCTCAGTCACATCCAACTCTTTGGGACCCCATGGACTGTAGACTGCCAGGCTGCTCAGTCCATGGGATTAACCAGGCAGGAATACTGGAGTAGGTTGCCATTTCCTTCTCCAGGGGAATCTTTCCAACCCAGGGATCGAACTTGGGTCTCCTGCGTCTCAGTCAGACTCTTTACTGCCTGAGCTACCAGGTAAGTTCTTGGATGTAATGGAACAAAGCGAAAGCTCATCACAGTTCCCTGAGGGCAAAACTCAAAGGGCATTCACAGCCTGGCCAGACCTCTGCAATCTTCCCTCCTGCTCCTGGGGCCCAGGTCAGCTCGGTTCGAGTGCTGGGTGTGGTCACACCTCCTGGGCTTTGCTCACACCGCACCATCTGTCTAGGATGCCCCTTGTCCAGAGGAAGTCTTCCGATGCTTTGAGATCCAACTCCAATGCCACTTCTCAGTAAAGCCTCATTCCCCCATGCTTTTAATAACTGCTCCCTTCTCTGCGCTCCTGCTGCAAAGTGTGTGACTTCAGACATCGTACCTGGCACTGTGTGAATGACCTGCCACATGTCTGTCTGCCACTCTAGCTTCTGAACTTGCTGGAAATCCCAAGGGCAGGGACCATGTCTTCCTCATCCCCACAGCACATCCTGATGGAATCACTGCTCCAGCCTAAATCCCAGCTGAGACCTGATATGCAGAAACAATGATCCCAAGACCATGCTCTGATATATAATAGTTAAGAACACTGGCTTTCTGATTTTTGCACACCTCAGTGCGCACCTCTCCCCTGCAGCTTATAGCTGGGTGGCTTAGTGGAAGTTATCCAGATTTCCTAAGCCTGCCCTCCTGGAGCTTGTATGCAAGTGGTGAGGGTGGTTTAGTTGCTAAGTTGTATCCAGCTCTCGTGACCCCATGAACTGTAGCCCACTAGGTTCCTCTGTCCATGGGATTTCCCAGGCAAGAATACTGGAGTGGGTTGCCATTTCCTTCTCCAAGGGATCTTCCCCACCCAGGGATCAAGCCTGCATCTCCTGTATTGCAGGTGGATTCTTCACTGCTGAGCCACCAGGGAAGCCCCTTCTGTGCAAGTATGGGATAGTAATCCACTTAGCAAAAGCTGTATTACAGATGTGGACTAAATTATAAAGGAAGGAGAAATGTAATATTAGGGTTCAAATGCGTATCAGAGGCAGCAGAGTAACAGTAACCACAGTTACTATTTATTAAGCACGTACACGGCGCCAGGTGCTATGCTAACTACTCTACACATTTCATGACTCTATGAAATATCATTCCCATTTTACAGGTAAAGAAACCAAGGCACAGAGAGTTTCAGTTATTTGCCAAAGGTACAGCTTATAGTGGACTTCCCTGGTGGCTCAGATGGTAAAGTGTCTGCTTACAATGTGGGAGGCCTGGGTTTGATCCCTGGGTCAGGAAGATCCCCTGGAGAAGGAAATGGGTAATTAAAGGAGCTGGAATTTTTAAGCCTAACAGTCTAATTTCAGGGCCAGTGCTCTTAACCAACACTCCCTTATCTCGCAGGAGTACAGTTCACACTTTGAGGACAGAGATGAAGTGGCACATTACTTTGCTTGGGTGAGTCAGTTTGGGCACGCTTAAGAGAGGCAGTACTATTAGGGTAGGGTTTTGAAGAATGAACCGTAGTTCACTACATAGAGAAGAAATGGAAGGGCATCGAAAAGAAAAGAAAACCAGAGGCCATCACCATGAAGCACAAAACCACAAGGCAGATCTAAGACAGGTCGTTCGAGATGGTCTATCGAGAACAGAGTGGACAGAGAGGAGTATGGGCGGTGGTACCGGAGATGGAGGAGCCATGTGACAGAGGACACTGGGCTCCAAAAGATTGGAAGCAGTGGACTGTACTGGAGAGAAACTGGATTTCAGGGTCAGGAAGGTCTAGACTTGAATTTGGGTTCCACAACTCGCCAGCCCATGGGACCTCGGGTGATTTATTTCTCTAAGCTTCATTCTGCTTCTCTGCAGAACGGTTTCTCGTGACAGCTGAATGGGATAATGAATATGACAGTACCAAGCATTAGCCAGTGACAGGCATGTGCTAGATGCCCAACTAAAGGCAAATCCTCCCTTTCCTTCCACTTCATCTTGAGGATCAAAGACGGTGAGGAAACAGGATTATGTCTGCATCTTAGAAAGACCACTGTGGCATAGACGAGGTCTGAGCTGGGGCAGTGAGCAGGATGCTCTCAGTAGCACAGAGTCACCAAAGTCAAGGTAAGGCCAGATGCGATCCGAGCTAAAGAACCTGAGGAGGGTGGGAGTTAGACCTGCTTGACAGCTAGTGAAGAAGTAGAATCTACAGGACTAGCAGTCGAGAGGCATGAATGAACCCCAAGCTTCAGGCACAAGCATCTGGAGGGACAAAAGATGCCACTTCCTGTGTCAGGGGACCCAGGAAGAGGGGGGCGCCTTGTGGTGTGGAAGGCAGGCAGTTTTGGACACCACGGGGTAGAGTGTGTGCAGGGGGCATCCCAGCAGAGAGATGGAGCTGACAGCCGGATACACAGAAGCAGTGTGGGATGGAGAAAAAAGTGGGTTTATTCAGAGGTCCTGAACTATCCTTACTAATGTCATTCTACAGGGCTAAGGTCTATTCAAGACAGTGAGCCCCTTTCTTCTTTCTCTTTATATTTTTTTGGCCGTGCCATGCAGCATGTGGGATTCTAGTCTACTGACCAGGGATCAGACCTGTTCCCCTGCAGTGGAAGAGTGGCCACCAGGGAAGTCCTAAGAATGAGCCCATTCTTAAATGTTCAGCTCCTTGGTATGTATGAGCCCAGAAATGAAGGCGTCTCACTCAACAGGTACTCAGCAAAGTTTCCCTCCTGCACTCACTAGGTGAGCGGCTGCTGTGTGCTAGACACTGGGCCAGGCCCAGCTCTACACCATGAAAAGCATGATCTCATCCCTGCCCGGGAGCTTCTCTGAGGAGGGGTAGCCAGGCAAACACGCAGTGGCTCCCAGAACTGTTATAACCAAGGAGTCAAGGCACAGTGACAGCTGAGGGGACTTAAGAAGGCTTCACGCAAGAGGCAACATTTGTGTTGAGATATCCATTCATTCATTCAACAAACATTTACTGAGTATCTCCTATGTGTCAGGCACTGTTCTAGGTACAAAGGATTCATCTGCAAATAAAATTCCTACCCTCATGAAGCTGACATTCCAGTCGGAAGAAAACAGGCAATACTCAGGATAAATAAGTAAACTTCTTCCCTAAGTATATTTCTTTCCCAGCAGTAAAGAATCCACCCGCCAATGCAGGAGATGAGGGTTCAACCACAGGTTTGCTCCCTGGGTCAGAAGATTTCCCTGGAGAAGGGAATTGCAACGCACTCCAGTATTCTTGCCTGGGAAAGCCCAGAGGAGCCTGGTGGGCTACAGTCCACAGGATGGCAAAAGGGTGGGACACGACTGAGCGACTAAGCAACAAACAACAGTAAGTGAAGTGGTGACCAGTGGGTCAGAGCAGGCCTCGCTGAGAAGCTGACATTCAAACCAGGACCAGGGGGAGGCAGAGGGGAAGCGCGGTGATTACCTAGAGGAATAGCATTCGAGACAGAACAGCAAATACAAAGGCCCTGGTGTGCAGAGGCCCGGCACTGCTGAAGAGCATCAGGAAGCCCAAGGGGATGGCATACTGGGAGTAAGGAGGAGAGCGGCAGGGATGGGGCTCCATGGAGGAGCTTCGAGGCCACTGCTAGGTCTTGGGGTTCTGTTGGAATGAGATGAGAAGTCAGTGGCACGTTCTGAGCAGAAGACCTCATCTGACTGGTGTATGAACAGGATCCCTTGAGCTGCTGTGTAGACAACAGACCAAAGAGGAAGAGGGCAGAAGCAAGGGGCTTGTAGAGGCTACTGCAGTGGTTCAGGAAAGAGATGTTGTTGGCTTGAGCCAGGTGGTACTGGGGAGATGGAGTCAATGTCTGGCTGCATTTTGAATGCTGAGCTGGTGGGATTGAGGGCTGACTTTCTGGTAGCATCAGACCAAAGGGTGTCCTAGGCAGAGCAAAGGCAGGAGCAAGGCAGCTGCAGGGGCACGCGTGGCATTGAGAGGCATAGTCAGGATCGTCAGAACTCAAAGGGCAACACAGAGATGGCAGAGCTGGGTGGGTGGGAAGGATGGGCTGCCTGGTGAAGGGCCTCGGATGCCACGTGAAGGCCTACAGTTCTGTTCTCCTCATTTCCTCCATTTTTTTTCCTGCTGCCTCCAATCCAGGTGACTGCCCCCGTAAAGGACGGTGGGAGGAAAGGTAGACACATTTGCTTTGCTCGGTTTTAAATTGAGTTTTCCTGGTGCTGTTTGTCGTATCCAGTTGCACGGCACTTCCTGGGTATCTCTCTGGCAGAAGCCTGTGAAGTCTGACATCCAAGGCAGCATTCGTCTCCTTAACTTCACTGTGACCAGTACCAGGGAGATAAGCCCCAGGAGCCAGCCAGCAAGCGGGAGACTTGTCAGTGTCGCTCCCAGCAAGCGCAGGGCCTGCAGGCTGCAAGAGTCCCACACTGGCCCTGTCTGTCCCAGGTGGAAGCATCTACACCCTTAGCCACAGTGGCTTCATCTTGACTCCACTGAAGGTTAGGAAAATCACGGTCAAAGAAGAGACAGTTAGCCTGGATCTTGAAAAAGGAATAGGCAAGTGTGGAGGGAGACAAAAGAAAGGGCTTCCCCGCAGAGGAAACAGGGCATTTGAGGGCGAGGGGGCCCCTAATGGGCTTGATGCACTTGGGAAGTGGGCCACTTCCCCTCCAGATGAAGGTGTAGGATGCAGGAGATGAACAGTGGGGTGGACGTGGAAAGGGAGGTGGAGGTCCGCTCGGAAAGGCCTTGGAGGGCTTGCTAAAGGGAGGGCTTCTACCCTGCTGGTGCTGGTGCAGGACTGTCAGCAGGGAGTGAAAGCCGGGTCTGCTTTAGAAAGTGACTCTGGTCCCTGCATGATGGACAGATGCTGTGGTTTGGGGGGTGGCAAGGATGGCAGGCAGCAAGAAGTAGTGAGGAGAATGGTAGAGAGGCCATTCCCATCGTCAGAGCCTGAACTCTGGGCCATGGGAAAGAGAAGGAGCAGAAGAGGTTCAAGAGCGAGTCTGGGGGAGAAACAAGAGGATGTGGCCTCCATCCTGGAGTGGACCGCAAAGGGGAAGAGGAGACAAAGCGGACCCGGAGGTCTGCAGTGGGCCAGCAGCGCTGACGATGGCAGTGATGGGGACGGTGGGGGGAGGGCGCTTCCCCACCCCACACCGAGGGCGAGTGCGGAGGAGGCTGAGCAGTGGCCATGCACACGGGCTGGGGGCACTGTGGAGAGGACCCGGAGCCTAGAGCCCAAGAGGCTGGGAGTGGGCCAGGCTCCACGGGAGTGGAGAAGGCCAGGAACAGAAGCAATATTTAATGCGCAGCAGACAGAAGCAGAGGCTCCTGAAAGGAAGCAGAGAAGGAGCAATTGGGTGGATCTTAGAGGCGAAACCCGCGGGTGGAAAGGTGAGGGAGCAGGGCAGGAACGCAGAGACCTTGAGCTGGCCCCAGGGGTGTGTAGTCTCCAGCCTCCCTCCCGTCTCCAAGCATCCCTCCTGTCCTTGCCCACCCATTCCTCACACAGAGGCCAGTTCAGTTCAGTTCAGTTCAGTAGCTCAGTTGTGTCCAACTCTTTGCGACCCCATGGACTGCAGCACACCAGGCCTCCCTGTCCATCACCAATTCCTGGAGTTTACTTGTGATGCCATCCAACCATCTCATCCTCTGTCATCCCCTTCTCCTCCTGCCTTCAATCTTTCCTAGCGTCAGGGCTTTTCCAATGAGTCAGCTCTTCACATCAGGTGGCCAAAGTACTGGAGTTTCAGCTTCAGCATCAGTCCTTCCAATGAATATTCAGGACTGACTTCTTTTAGGATGGGCTGGTTGGATGTCCTTGCAGTCCAAGGGACTCTCAAGAGTCTTCTCCAACACCACAGTTCAAAAGCATCAGTTCTTCGGTGCTCAGCTTTCTTCACAGTCCAACTCTCTAGTGATCCCTGGTGACACCACACCCCTCCACAGGAACCTTCGACAACTCCACTGTCCTTCAGGAGAAAGCAGAATCTCTGGGGGCTGACAAGGACCTCACAGGGCCTCCCCTCATACCAGCTGCTCCCCCACCTACTTCCCATAACCACACTGGCCTCCTCCCAGGCTCTTCTGCTGCACCACACATCTCCCTGCCCAAGAACCTGTGAAAATGCTGTTCTCTCTTTCTGGAACCTTCTTCCCTACCTCCTTGAGCCTGGTTGGCTCCTCCTTAGTCTTTAGGTCCCAATCTAAGAGTCATTTCCTCAAGGATGTTTCCAGAAACAGAATACCCCCTCTCTCCCCATCATATATTTTCAGAGTACCACTTACTTTACCATAATTAATTGATCAACTGAATAATTTATTTAATGTCTAGACAGTAAGATCTGTGAGTGCAGGGTCCATGTCTGTTCTGTCCCCAGCATCTACCACACTTCCTAGTATATAGGAGGCACCCGGTAAATACCTGTTGAACAAATAAATGAAACAGGAAACTGAAGCTCAGAAAGATTCAGTAACTTTCAGAAGATGATACAGCAGGTGACCAAGTTGGGATTTCAGCTGAGTCTCTCTGGCAACCGGACTATGGTCTCCTCTACTGGGGAAGCTGGTGAGGAATCTGCCTGCAATGCGGGAGACCTGGGTTCAATCCCTGGGTTGGGAAGATCCCCTGGAGAAGGGAAAGGCTACCCACTCCAGTATTCTGGCCTGGAGAATTCCATGGACTATACAGTCCATGGGGTCACAAAGTGTTGGACACGATTGAGCGACTTTCACTTCAGTTCACTTCACTATATCACAGCTCCTGAAACTGAGCAGGACCCTGCAGGATTTTTTGGGGACAGAGCCTCCTCTCTACACCGCCCCGCCCCACCCTCGGTATCCCCTCCCTCTTGTTCCTTTAGCCTCCTAGGTTTTCTTACAATTCCAAAGAGAAAATTCAATGAGAAAAGAGAGGAAATGCAAACACAAAGGAGAAGAGTCAAGGCAGACGAATTAACACATCGATACTGTGTCTCTATTTCTTCTCTGTAGATGGGTTCATCCATACTCATTTTCTCGATCCCATATATATGCATGAATATACGATATTTTCCTCTTTCTGATTTACTTCACTCTGTGTAACAGGCTCTAGGTTCATCCACCTTACTTCTACCACCTCAAATTCATTCCCAAATGTCCCAGTTTTAGTCAATGACTTCTAGGCTGTGCTGAGCTGAGGACTCGGGAGTTTGAGACCCTCTGGCTAGAGGCACACGTCTTCTCTGACAATGGCACCATTGCTGCTGGAGTCTTCCCTGCCTCTAAGGCTCCTCTGACACTCTTGCTTCTGAATCATCCCGTTTTGATTGAAGATGCTGTAAAAGTTGTTTGGAGATTTTCTCACACTTTAAACAAGGCATCATATTTCATGGTTACAACCTCAAGTCGTAAAATATAACCTTCCGCTGACACCACACTCCTAAAATATTAATTTACACCTCCTCCTCCTCTGGCGATGGGCATTCTCCACCGCCATTAAGTCATGTCTATTCTAGGGTGCAGGTGTGTTATGCTGATAGTTGCCTTTCCAAGTTTATGAGTTTATTTATGATCGTCTTTAAGTTCCACTGAAATTTCCTCAATTAACTATAATTTTACGGAACTCTCCCTCAGCCCCCTTTGATGTCTGCTATCTCTCTGATGACTCACAGATTTCAGGTAGGGACGGAGGAACTCGCATCGCGCCCCTCCCCACCCCCCACCATCTGAAGCCAACTCCAGGGCACTCTCTTGCATGCCTAGAAGCTGTGAGGTCTTCAGCACTGGGGTTCTGTCCATGTCTTCCCTGCTCAGGGCTACTGAGCTTCTGAGAAAAGGAGAATCTCAATTGGCCCCTCTTGGAGAGAAGCCGCCATCTGACAACCCAAGTGCAAGGCTGAGACAGCCAGGGCATGAGAGCCCAAAGCCACCAGCAGCGCCACCCCCTTTCCATCTACTGCGAAGCTCAGTGTCCCTCATCAGTTCCCTCTTCTGGGGGCTCAGAATTCTGCCCTTTTTGTTGTTGCTGTCCAGGGGCTCAGTTATGTCCGACTCTGTGTGACCCCATGGACTGCAGCACCCCAGGCTCCCGTGTCCCCTACTATCTCCTGGAGTTTGCCCAAATTCATGTCCGTTGAGTCAGTGATACCATCCAACCATTTCATCCTCTGTCACCCTCTTCTCCTTTTTGCCTTCAATCTTTGCCAACATCAGAGCCTCTTCCAATGGGTCAGCTCTTCACATCAGGTGCCCCTTTATCCTTGGCTTTATCAAGGATGCCCCTTCTTTTTATTCAGTGGGAGTATAACTGCTTTACAATGTTGAGTCAGTTTCTGCTGTACAACAGTGTGAACCAGCTGCCCTCCTGGCCCCCACACCCCCTCCCCCTGTCCACCTCTAGACCAGCAGGGAGCACGGAGCCAAGCTCCCCGTGCTGTGCAGCAGCTGCCCTCCCGCTAGCCACTGTACACACAGTAGTGGGCCTGTCTCGACGCTTCCCTCTCAATCCATCCCACAAGGACACCTCTTTCTAGAATGAAGAAACTGCCAATTGCCCAAGAGCATCGCTATTTCCGCCACCCCTAGACTCCTTCCATAGACACTGCCCCAAGGTGCCATTCCGAGAGGATGACGTAGACGGGACATGGAACTCAGTGAGGTGCCGCTTCTCTGCTGCACTTTCTTTACAGGCCAGATGTCACGGCAGATGCTTCCCCTGCATCTGCATTTTCTCATTTGATTCTCTAACTGCTCAAAGAGACAGGTGTTATGTCATCCACACTTTCAGTTCAGTTCAGTCGCTCAGTCATGTCTGACTCTTTGCAACCCCATGAATCTCAGCACGCCAGGCCTCCCTGTCCATCACCAACTCCCGGAGTTCACTCAAACTCAAGTCGGTGATGCCATCCAGCCATCCATCCTCTGTTGTCCCCTTCTCCTCCTGCCCCCAATCCCTCCCAGCATCAGAGTCTTTTCCAGTGAGTCAACTCTTCACATGAGGTGGCCAAAGTACTGGAGTTGCAGCTTCAGCATCATTCCTTCCAAAGAAATCCCAGGGCTGATCTCCTTCAGAATGGACTGGTTGGATCTCCTTGCAGTCCAAGGGACTCTCAAGAGTCTTCTTCAACACCACAGTTCAAAAGCATCAATTCTTCTGTGCTCAGCCTTCTTCACAGTCCAACTCTCACATCCATACATGACCACAGGAAAAACCATAGCCTTGACTAGACAGACCTTTGTTGACAAAGTAATGTTTCTGCTTTTGAATATGCTATCTAGGTTGGTCATAACTTTCCTTCCAAGGAGTAAGTATCTTTTCATTTCATGGCTGCAGTCACCATCTGCAGTGATTTTGGAGCCCAGAAAAATAAAGTCTGACACTGTTTCCCCATCTGTTTGCCATGAAGTGATGGGACTAGATGCCATAATCTTCATTTTCTGAATGTTGACCTTTAAGCCAACTTTTTCACTCTCCTCTTTCACTTTCATCAAGAGGCTTTTTCATTTCTCTTCACTTTCTGCCATAAGGGTGGTGTCAGCTGCATATCTGAGGTTATTGATATTTCTCCTGGCAATCTTGATTCCAGCTTGTGCTTCTTCCAGCCTAGCGTTTCTCATGATGTATTCTGCATATAAGTTAAATAAGCAGGGTGACAATATACAGCCTTGACGTACTCCTTTTCCTATTTGGAACCAGTCTGTTGTTCCATGTCCAGCTCTAACTGTTCCTTCGTGACCTGCATATAGGTTTCTCAAGAGGCAGGTCAGGTGGTCTGGTATTCCCATCTCTCTCAGAATTTTTCATAGTTTATTGTGATCCACACAGTCAAAGGAGAAAACTGAGGCTCAGAGAGTTTTTAAAACTGGCCCACAGTCACATGGCTACTAAGTGTTGGGTCCAGGATTCGAATCCAGGATGCTCAGACTCCATGCCATTACCCGCCTCTTTCTCTGCCACTCGGGTCTCGGCCCCAGCGATGCCAGTCCTGACACAGGCTCCTCGAAGCCCTAGACCCCGAAGGTGGGTTTTGCAGGTGGGAGAGGTCTCCTCCTGCTCTCCTTCTCTCCTCCGGAGGGGCCTGAGGCAGGGGCTGTGTGCTATCTCCACAGGGAGCGCCCCCCCCCCGCCCCCCCATGCTCAGGTAGAGCTGGGCGAGTTCTTGGGTCAGGTTTCTTCATAGGAAACCCTGGTCCCTCAAACCCAGGCCCCCACCCTCAAGCAGCAATGCCCAGCAGAACCACCTCAGGTGCTTCCCTGAGGTTTCTCCTAAGGAGCTTCTGGGACCAGTTCAACAGGAAGGTCAAAGGGAAACCACGGAGACAGGGCAGCCCCTGGCCTAGCTGACCCGTGTAGGGGATGTACCTCAGCAGGGACCAGGGTCTTGGGCTCTGACCAAGCTGCAGCAGCTCTGGAAGGAGTGAGGCCCCATGAGTCTCCTGACATGGGTCATAAGCCCCTGTCCTTGTCTGCAGTAGACAGGGGTGGCCAAGATCATGGCTGGTTGGCTCAGAGACTTGGGAGGAGTCACCTTCTAGCTTTGTGACCACCAGCAACCTCTCCAACCTCCATTGCCTCACTGTAACATCTTAGTCTCCTGGGTATTTTTTGGTGAGGATTAGGTAACGTGGGGTCTGGCACCCAGTTCGTGCTTGATAAATGCTGGCCAGTGGTAGCCATGGCTATCAGAATCATGACAGCTAACTGCCACTGAGTCATTACTGTGAACAAGGCCCTCTGCTGCATGTGGAGTGTTTATCAACTTGAGCCTCCCTTCGCCTTATGAGTTAAGTACGGCTCTTCTTACCATCCACAGGTTAGAAGGCCGGGGCACAGGAAGCTGAGTAGCTAGCCCAAAGTCACTCAGACAGGATTGGAATCCAGGTGATTGGACTCCAGAGCCCACGTTCTGAGTGGCTTTGCTACAGCAACAGTAGTGATGGCGATAAAGTGAAGCGCGCGTGTTAGTCATTCAGTCATGTCTGACTCTGCGACCTCATGGACTGTAGCCCTCCAGGCTCCTCTGTCCATGGACTTCTCCAGGCAAGAATACTGGAGTGGGTAGCCATTCTCTTCTCCATGGGATCTTCCCTAGCCAGGGACAGAACCCAGGTCTCCTGCATTGCAGGCAGATTCTTTACTATCTGAGCCACCAGTGAGGGCAAAGACGGCAGAAGTAGGACCAGCGGTCCCAATGGCAGTGGAGGGACACCGTAGTTAGGAAAGCTCTCTGGGAGCCACGGTCCCTGCCAAGGCCCCACGGTCAGAAACACTCCGTGTTCACGCTGCCTGCCATGGCATTTGGTGCCTGCTGCTGCACGTCGTATAATTGGCTCAGCACAAGGGGGCCCAGCGTGCAGTGCCCAGGCTCTCTAAGCCATCTCCATCACCATGTTGGCTCTCTTATCCCTCTCCTGATCTTTCTAGCTCTGAACTGCCTCTAGCCATAGAACTGATACCCTCTACTTGGAGATATCATAGGCTTTTCAAACTTGACCTAGATAAAATGAGCTCTCTTGACTGTCTTTAGGGTACACACTTCCTGCTCCCTGCCCCAGTCACCCCCATTTTGGTTACTGGCATCCCCACCCTGCCAGAACTCCAGGAAGAGCCTAGGAGTCAACCTTGACCCTTTGTTCCACCAACACCTGCATTCATTTCATCACAAGCTGCTGGCTGTGCTCTAAGCCCAATGTGCCCCCTTCCCGCCATCTCTTCCATGGCCACCCTTGACTGAGATGCAGCAGCTCCAGCCTGCACACTTGCAACAGCTGCCTCCTAACTGGCTTCCCAGTTTTGCCTCTTGCCAACTAAAAGCCCTCTCCCTTATATCATCCAATTTTTTAAAAAAGTCAGTTCAATTTTGCCACTCCTCTGCATAGAGCTCTTCTCTGGCTACCTCCTGAACTTTAACTCAAACCCAAACTTCTTGTCCCAAACTTGTCCACAGCCCCATCTACTCCCCTCATCTCCTCCCCTGACTCTACATTGCCCCATGGACTGGTTTTCTCTTCTTCTAACATGCCAAGCTCTCTCCCACCTGAGGGTCTTTGCATCTGAGGTTCCTTTCCCCAGGTCTTCACACAATAGGCTCCTCCTTGTCATTCAGGCATGCTAAGTCACTTCAGCCAAGTCCGACTCTATGCAACCATATAGACCACAGACTGCCAGGCTCCTCTGTCTATGGGATTCTCCAGGCAAGAATACTGCAGTGGATTGGCATACCCTCCTCCAGGGGATCTTTCCGACCTAGGGATTGAACCCGCGTCTCTGGATATCTCCTGCACTGGCAGGCAGGTTCTTTACCACTAGTGCCATCTGGGAAGCCCTGGCATGCAGGACACAGTTCAAATGTCACCTCCTGAGAGTCCTCTCCTGACAGCTCCCTCCCTTGTCACTAGCTATTTCATCTCCCTCATAGTTTCAGTGGTAATCTGACAATTGTTTCTTTGACTTCTGTCTGTTTCTGCCTCCCAGATGCTAAAGGGTAAACTCTATGAGCTCATGGAACTTGGTCTGACTTCATCACTGCAGTTCTCTGCATCTAGAACAATATCTGGCACTTAACAAGAATTTAATAAAGACTGAGTCAGTGACTGGCTAACACAGAGTAGGTACTCAATCAAAAGTTGTTAAATTAACTCCTGGGACTTCCTTGGAGGTCCAGTGGTTAAGACTTTGTCTTCCAGAGTGTGGGTTCTATGTCTGATTGAGAAGCTAAGGTTCCACATGCCTCATGGCTAAAAAATCAAAACATAAAGCAGAAGCAATATTATAGCAAATTCAATAAAGACTTAAAAAAAGGTCCATGTCAAAAAAAAAATCTTTAAAAAAAGTTGTTAAATGCTGAGTGAATGAATGTGTACACAATCACCCTTTAAGGCTACTACTCATGTCCTGGCTTTAAGACTTGGCGGCAGGCCAGTGAGCCACAGCTCTGAGCTGGCATGGCTAGAGTTGAATGTAGGTTTGAATCCATGCTCTCTCCATGCCTGACATTCTGCTTCTGTCTCATATTTTGCAGGTTCCTCTCCCTGGATCCAGAACATTTGGAATACAGCTGGGCACTAGCCACCCAACTTGCTGCAGACCGTATGCCCATCTCCCTGGGTTTAGGGGCAGCCTGGACTCAGACCTCAGAGACCAAGTCTTTCTTGTTCAGGCTGCTTTCTTTCCACCATCTGCCTCTCAGCCCCCAGAGCATATGAACCCCTTTCCTTCCCCCATGCAGCCTTTTTTGATCCAGGGCAATGCACCTCACAAGACAGAGGCCCATTAGTGAAATCCACATGGTCTTCCTTGTGAATCAGAAAGGTTCAACAAGTTTAGGGCTCCCAAGGATGTCTGCCTTTGAAAAGATGCCCACAGATAACACAAACTGAAGGGAAATTTTGCCTCCTTCCCTTTGCCAGTTGGGCCAAGCCTTGATGGGCTAGTAGCCTTGGGATGGGCCTCCCGAGAGGTCAGACTCACACCTGCTCTGCCCCCAGGCCCCAGTTGGTCCCTGTTCCCTCTTGGTCTGGGCTGTGTCTCCAAGTCTTCCTTTCTTCCAGGCGGGTGGCATATACTGTTTGAGGCAGAGGTACACCACCCTTCAACATGCTCTGGGAAGCCCTGGACCCAAACAGCTCGTGTCACTCCAAGCTGCTGGGCAGGTGGGCTAACCCAGGCCAGTAATTTCTCCTTTGGGTTCGTAGGCCTACATAATCCTGATGATGAATTAGACCCATCCAGCCATCCATTCACTCAGCAAGTATTTACGGACCACTGCCCAGTGGGTGAAGTTAACCCACTCACCATGCCATCCCCCGAGAGTTCTATGAGAGAGGAAGAAAGGTCAAAAGGCTTTAATCCTCCCCAAGTCTGAATCCATGAAATCTGGCAAGGCCGTGGCTCCCGGCGTCCAGCGCACAAGAGGAGCACCCTTCTCTGCTCCTTTCGGTTTGGCCTCCTAAGGAAATCACTTAGTTTGGAAAATCACTTTCAGAAAATCATGGACATTATTGGGAATGCTTCTTAGCTCTTCATGCACCATGTAGTGAATTAGAATAATGGACCCTGAAGTGTAGTGAATGGGGGGCTTTGGGAGATCTGAGAATGGGACAGTGCTTCGTCCCCCATCCCAGTTTTGATCAGAGCCTCATCTCAGCCCCCTTGGGCCCTCGGGAATCTCCAAGGCTCGAAGCCCTTCTGAAAGTAAGATTTCATGTGCTTGGCTGACTTCCCTAGACTGTGTGTTCTGGAAGGGAGCATTTCTGATGTGGCTAATTGCAAGCTACTTAGCAATGACTTAGAAAGATCCGTCTGGGACTCCTTCCAGAAGGGTCTTGTGCTCCATGCTAAGGAATCTGAACTTGACCCTGTCAGTGATAAAGCGCCACTGGCAGGAATCTAAGCATGAAGTGATGCTGTCAGATCTGTGTCTTAGGAAGTTCACTCCCGCAGTGGCGAGTGAACTGGGATGTGTGCGGTGAGAGGGCTGGAGAGCTGGAGATCCTCTGCAGTGAGACGGTGAGAGCTGAGAGAGCCTGGACCGTCAGCAGCAGGGGTCCCCTGAAAAGCGGCAGAGGTGTGGAGCGGAAGGTCAGTGCAGAGAAGGATTTGTCAGGACATGGTGACTAAGGATGCTGGGAGCAAAGAGGGTGAGGAGTGTCAGATGCCCCTGGCACGTCTGATGTGGCCACTTGAATGGTGCCACTCATCACCGAGTTGGGGAGGTTAACAAAAAGAGCAGGTTCAGGAAAATAGAAAGTATTAAGTTTGGACATGCCTTATTTGAAGGGAGGGCTTCAGGAGAGTTTGATATAATTGTGGGCCAGACGCTTAGGGCAGAGGGAGGGTTGGAGATCAAAGTGTCACTTCAAGCAACAGCCCTAGTGGGCTTCCCCAATGGCTCAGTGGGTAAAGACTCCCCCTGCAAGGCAGGAGGCAGGAGATGCAGGTTCGAGCCCTGTGTTGGGAAGATCCCTTGAAGAAGGAAATGGCAACCCACTCCAATATTCCTGCCTAGGAAATCCCATTGACAGAGGGGCCTGGTGGGCTACAGTCCATGGGGTCACAAAGAGTCAGACATGACTGAGAGACTAAGCACACGCAGCAAAGTGGGTGAGAAACTTCAAGAGATGCAAGAAGTCCCCAGTGAAGAGGCCCTGCTGGACTCTCCGGCATTTCAGGAGAAGATGGGGACAAAAGCCAGTGCAAAAGGAAGGGGGGAAGAACTATCGTCATCTGAGAGGCTGAACAGGAGTCAGGAGTGAGCTGGGGCAGAGTCGTGACCCCTAAGCGCTCCGCACACCCATGAATTACTGCTGTGATGTGAGCACCGGAGAGAACCATCACCCCAGCCCACTCCATCCCCGGGAAGACCAGCCAAGAGTTGGCCATGGCTGAGCACGTGCACACACACACATAGGTACAATCTAAAAAGAGTGATATAAATGAACTTATTTTCAAAACAAAAACAGACTCACAGGTGAAGCAAACAGATTTACGGTTACCAAAGGGAAAGCCAGGGGTGGGGGAGGATAAATTCAGAGTTTAGGATTACTGGGCATACACTATTACTTATAAAATAGATAAATAGCCAGGTCTTACTCTATAGCACAGGGAACTATTAATATGTTCAACAGCGCGTAATAACCTATAATGGAAAATAATCTGAGAAGGAATATACATAGATATATGTACATCTGAATCACTTTGAAAATGAAAGTCGCTCAGTCGTGTCTGACTCTTTGTCTCCATGGACCACACAGTCCACGGAATTCTCCGGACCAGAATACTGGAGTGGGTAGCCTACCCCTTCTCCAGTGGATCTTCCTGACCCAGGAATCGAATAGGGGTCTCCTGTGCTTCAGGCTGATTCTTTACCAACTGAGCTTTCAGGGAAGCCTGGATCACTTTGCTTTATACCTAAACCTAGCACAACATTGTAAATCAGCTATTCTTCCATTAAAAAAAACCAGGAAGAATATGGCAAGGGAATATTTGAAAATCATGGTGAAAACAGGCAAATTTTGTTTCTTTGGTCTTTTCTGTATTTACTAAGATCACTTAAAATGATCATGCGCTATTTTTGTCATCAGAGAAGAGGCATGAGAAATTATCTTAGAAATAAGCTTGATTATTGTGGGGAGAGGGAGAAATAGGCTGGGAAAAGAGTGATCAACTGTCTCCGTTTGTCTGGAACTGAGGGGGGTGTCCATGATGCAGGACTCTGGGAGCTAAGAAATGGGAATGTGCTGGGGAAACCAAGACAAGCTGGTCATCCCAACTGGGAGGCTGAGGTCGACGTAGCGCTGAAGGGAGGTGGGGCTTCCTGGGGGGCAGGGGTAAAGAGGTTCTGAGCATATTTGAAGGCTGAGAGGAGGACACCATAAAACAGAGAGAGGGGCTGAATTTAAAGAAAAGAGAGAAGAACTGCCAGGGTGAGGTCAGGGGGAAAGCAGCTGGGAAAGAGCCATTCACGGGAGACACGTCAGTAACAGGAAGAGAAACGATGTCTCTTCTAAGACAGGAGGGCATGAGCGGAGGGCAGACCAGCTAAAGATAAATTTGCTGATGTGGAGGAAGGAGGCTGAGAGAGTACACACCTGAGGGCTAGGAGGTCTGATGAAGCCTAAAAGCCCCCAGAATACGTGGGGCCCCTGAGGACCCTGGGTGGCTCCAAGACACATGCTCCGCATAGTGAGGACCCCATTGCCCGCTGCAGCAGACAGAGACCGGCTCCCACTGGAAGGGGAGGCCTCCCAGGGGCCATCCACACCTGAGACCCGCCCTGGCCACTTACCTCGGCAGGAGGGCAGCGGGAAGTCCCACGTGGCACTGTTCTCGGAGCCAGCGTGGCAGGTGAGCACAGCGTGGCCCTCCAGGAAGAAGCCGGGGTTGCAGCTGTAGCGGACCTTGTCACCGAGGTTGAAGGTAGAGCCCTGCTGGACGCCATTGGGCAGCCGCCCGGGGTTCCCACATGTGTGGCTGGGGAGCACTGTGAGCAGAAAGAGAGAGACAGCCCGTGAACGGGGCTCCAGCCCTGACCCCCTGCCTCCAAGCGCCACCTCCCTGGGCAACCCCCTCCCCAAGCCTCCTCTCTTCCCTAGGTCAGGACTGTGCCCTCCCGGCTGCCTGGGCCCTGAGTATTCACAGGGGTCATGTGCTCAAAAGGAGCCCCAAGTGCAATTTATTCCCAGACATCCAGGTTTCCTGCCCTTTCTCATGAGCTGCCCTGGGTGTGAAGTATGTTTGAAGCTATGGATCAGTTCAATCAGTTACAGCTGTATCCTGCCTTCGTCATTCAGGGTCATTTTATCTGTTGTTACAAAAGGTTTGCGTGTCCTCCTCCAAGGAGCACAGACCCCAAGCCACAAACGCTTGCCTGAACTGTTTTCCAGGAATTTGTGTCTGGTTGAGCTGATTAAGACTAAATAACACCACCCACTTTCTCACTGGGCACGTGTGAGTGAACACTCAGTGACCATTTGATATCAGAGGGCTGAAAAACTACACCCTCAGAGGGTGCTAAGTGCCCTCAAAATGAGCAGAGGCCTGTAGCTTAGTTACACGTGTGCAGAATGATGATCACTGCACCTTTACCCAATCACCTTTCCCCATGCTCCCCAAGCCTCAGACCACCTTGCTTCTCTAGTCTCTATCCCACAAATATCCCAAGGCCCTTGCTTTTGAATTAAAAGATGCTCACTCCTTGGAAGAAAAGTTATGACCAACTTAGACAGCATATTAAAAAGCAGAGACATTACTTTGCCAACAAAGTTCTGTCTAGTCAAGGCTATGGTTTTTCCAGTGGTCATGTATGGATGTGAATTGGACTATAAAGAAAGCTGAGTGCCGAAGAATTGATGCTTTTGAACTGTGGTGTTGGAGAAGACTCTTGAGAGTCCTTTGGACAACAAGGAGATCCAACCAGTCCATCTTAAAGGAGATCAGTCCTGGGTGTTCTTTGGAAGGAATGATGCTGAAGCTGAAATTCCAATCCTTTGGTCACCTGATGCAAAGAGCTGACTCATTTGAAAAGATCCTGATGCTGGGAAAGATTGAAGGCAGGAGGAGAAGGGGACGGCAGAGGATGAGATGGTTGGGTGGCATCACCGACTCAATGGACATGAGTTTGAGTAAACTCTGGGAGTTGGTGATGGACAGAGAAGCCTGGCGTGCTGCAGTCCATGGGGTCACAGAGTCGGACACAACTGAGTGACTGAACTGAACTGAACCAAACTTCCCTTTGGGGAGGCAGATCCGAGACTTGTCCTCCCATCTCCTCTCTTGGATGCTTTGTGAATAAATCCTCTCTTTGCTGCAAACCTCGGCATCTCAGCCCTGTGGCTTGCTGTGCTTTGGGCAAAACAAACCTGGTTCAGTAACACGTATATCCCATCACTTGAGATGCCCCAAGGAAATCACTTTAATCTCTTGGGTTTGATTGCTCTGATCTCAGACTCCATAGTCCTTCCCACTAAACACTGTGGAAGGGACACAGACAGTGGCATGGAGTAGGCACTCATTAAACCCGATGTCCTTTCTTTCATGCGTATCTGCCCTGGCAGCCAGAAGAGGAGTTTGGCCCAGTGGGTTTAGGGGAGTTGAAGGGGTAATTAGTGCTGGAAAGAGGCAGTAGGGTAGGGAGACAAGAACCTGATTTTTGATCAGACTGACCCGTTTCAAGGGGAAAATGGGGAGCCGGAGAATACCACGCCTGAGCCAGAGCAGTAACGGCCAGCTGCCAATGTTCGTTCATTATGCAGAGGAAATAGTCTTGAGGGTGCTGGAGCATTGTGACTGCCAGTCAGGAGGGAGAAAGGGAGCGTGCATCACCTCTGTGCCCGAGTCACACCTTCACCCTGACTCAGCTCCCCCTACCCCGTGCCTTTCTTCCTCAAGGTGGAGTGCCTGCGCCCAGAAGGTCCCACCTCTCACCATTCCACACCTCCCCACAAGGTGAAGACAAGTGGTCACAGCTGCGTCTAGACCGCCATCCAAGTGCGTGCATGCCTGCTCAGTTGCTAAGCCATGTCCAACTCTGCAACCCCATGGATTGTAGCCCTCCAGGCTCCACCATCCATGGGATTTTCCAGGCAAGAATACTCAAGTGGGTTGCCACTTCCTCCTCCAGGGAATCTTCCCGACCCAAGGATCAAACCCACGTCTCCTGCATCTCCTTCATTGGCAGGAGGATTCTTTAGCACTGCACCACCCAGGAAAACCTGCCATAAAAGTACTTCTCCATTACTTCATCTGACGATGGTTTATGGACACTAGCCTTGAGAGGCCACAGAGTAAGACAGTGGAAAGCACAGGCCTAACAGCCTCAGTTCTTGGGTTCACATCCCACCCTGGTGGCTTACTACCTGTGGGACCCTGAGCAAGTCTCTTCACCTCTCTGGGCCTCAGTTTCCTCGGCAATTCACAACAGTACCTTCCTCTGGAGTTGTTGTGACAATTAAATAAGTGGAGGTATATAAAGAGCTTAGAGCCTGGATACAGAGAGTACCACACAAGAGAATCTGAGTTCCCAGTCCAGTGGGACATGCATATGTTTAAAGGTATACTAAGTCCCTTATAACGAGATAGGAACCAGGCAGGGGACCAAACCTAGTCAGGGGTTAGTCAGAGCCAGCTTCCTGGAAGAGGAGATGTCTACACTGAACCTTGCGAGCTTAATAAGAATTAGCTAGGTCAAGGAGTGTTCCAGGTGGAGGAAATACCATGTGGAAAGACCCTGAGGCCAGAGACAATCTAAGAGTTCAGGGAGCCTGGAGTAAGAGGGCAGGGGTGGCAATGATGAAAAATAAAGAAACAGAGATAACCAGCCTGGATTCTAGAAAGCTTCCCTGGTCCTTGATGTAGCCTCTTCCAGCCCATATTGCTGTTTTTCAGGACCATCTCAGCCATCCACACTGATCTCAGAGCCCTCAGAAAGGAGGCCTTCCCTCTGCCTTCTCCTCTCCTCCCTTCTTGTAGAAGGAAAGGGCAGACTCTGGTACTAACTTAATCTGGTCTGAAGCCAGGTGCTTCACTGTTGTATTCCCTGGCCTTGAGTCATGTGACCTCACTGAGTCTTACTTTCCTCAACTGAAAAAGGACAGTAATGTCTAGGGGTTGACCAGGTTACTGATCATAGCCAATGCATGGCTGGCACAGTGCCCGGCACGGAGTAGGTGCTCAAAAATGGCAGGTGTTGTCCTCCCACTGTGCGGTAGGGCCATGCAGTCCCTGTGAGCCTAACAGTGCCTGGCACTTGTAGGGATATATTTGAGCGTTCATTACTTAGTTGTTTGGAAGAATTCCTCTTTGATGCATTAATTCCTTCATGTGATGAAAATGTATCGTGGGCCTGCTGCACTCTATGCTGGTAATAGACCAGTGAACTGGACAACAGGGTCTCTGTCCTTAAATGGCTTATGTTTTTGTGGGAGAACTATCTTAAGGGCTAAAGAGCTCTTCCCTTCCTATTTTCTACCTCTGACAAGTGAGATGACCCAGACAAAAGGATTGACCTCATCACCCTATTAGCCTAGCTAAGAATGTAGTCTTTGGGCTGCTGGATACCTTAGCATTTCCCATGATCCCATGCTGCTGGCTTCCTTGGCATTTCCCATAATCCTTTGCTGCCGGTTTCCTTGGCATTTCCCATAATCCTTTGCTGCCAGCTTCCTTGGCATTTCCCATAATCCCTTGCTGCCGGCTTCCTTGGCATTTCCCACAATCCCAAGCTGCTGGCTACAGCGGAGGCAGAGACTGTGATGTGAGTGTTTGTGAGTGTTGGGGGTGCAAGTGGGTGGGTCAGGTAAACATCTGGAGAAGAAGCAAGCTAAGATTAGGGGAGGGAGCCAACCTGGGGAAATGGGCTAAGAACTGGTGTAGAACTAACGTTTCATTTTCCGCAACGAGACACAAAAACCCAATTTAATTAAATTACTAATGTCAAATTTTTAATGAACAGACTTCTGCTTTGGGCTTTCTTCCTTTGAAATTAATGACTGAAGCATCACTATAAATAAAATCCGATTCTTTTTAAAAAGTCACTCTCAAGTGCTCATTGCTCTTTACTTAATGAGCTGTTCATAATCAGACCACTCTGACCTGGCACCTCCACTGGGATTTGGGTGTGATGAGTGGGGAGCTCATTTCCAACCCCACCTCCTTTTTTAACTTGAGCTTTGCTCTTGAGAGGCCACACAGGGCATGGAGAGAGGGCAGATGTTGGTCTCAGAGAGGCCTGGATTCAAATCTCAATTCATCCACCTCTGGCTGAGTGATCTTGAGCCATAAACTATACCTCTCTGGGCTTCATCATTCAGTCATTCATCTGAAATTGAGGATACTTTCTTTTTCTTCCTCTAGAGTGAAGGGGTGGATTGTATTAGCTTCCCAGGGCTGCTACAACAAAGTGCCACAGACTGGGTGGCTTAAAACAACAGATGCTTACTGTCTCACAGCTACAGAGGCTAGAAGTCCAAAATCAAGGTGTTGGCAGGGTCATGATCCCTCTGAAACTTGTAAGGGAATCCTCTTCACTTCTGGTCATTATCTAGAAAACTTTACTGTTCCTTGACTTGTCCAGGCTTCCATCCAACCCTTTACCTTCACTGGGCATTTTCCCTTTGTTTCCCTGTATCCAAATTTCACCTTGTTAAAAGGACACCAACCATACTGGATTAGGACACACTCCAATGGCCTCATCTCAACTCCATCATCTGCAAAGGCCCTATCTCCAAAGAGGGTCATATCCACAGGTCCTGGGGTTAGGTCTTCAGCATCTCTTTGAAGTGAGTGTGAAAGTCGCTCAGTTGTGTCTGACTCTTTGTGACCCCATGAACTACACAGTCCATGGAATTCTCCAGCCAGAATACTGGAGTGGGTAGCCTTTCCCTCCTCCAGGGGATCTTCCCGATCCAGGGACTGAACCCAGGTTTCCTGCATTGCAGGTGGATTCTTTACCAGCTGAGCCACAAGAGAAGCCCAAGAATACTGAAGTGGGTAGCCTGTCCCTTCTCCAGCAAATCTTCTCGACCCAGGAATTGAACTGGGGTCTCCTGCACTGCAGGCAGATTCTTTACCAACTGAGCCATCAGGGAAGCCCCTAATCTCTTTGGGGGGGACACAATTCAACTCATAACAGGGCTGATGCACAGATGAAATAAAGCTGGATTTACAATACCCACCACTGAGTTCCTGGTATGTTTTGGGCCCAAAGCTACAAATTTATTTTACTTAATCCTCAATCATGTGCGATACTTATTATCCTTATTTTACAGATGAAAAAATAAAACAAAAACAAACTGAGGCACAGAGAGTTTAAGCAACTTCCCCTAAGGCCACAGAGCTAGAAACGGGCAGAGCTACGTTGTGAATCTAGGTCTTTCTGGCTCCATCATTCAACACCCTTCATTGTGGAATACAATACTGCTTCTGACAGAGACAGCGTCCAGTACACAGTAGGTGCTTAATGACCAAGAGTTCCCTTCCTCCTTTCATTATTCTAGACCCTGAGACAAAATGAAGGGTGATTACCTGACTGTCCAGATTTAATTGTCTGTCTTTTCTTCTCCAGTCTGATTTGCCGATCTTGTACTTTTTAATAATGTCAAGGGCAGCATTTAAAGTGTGGTCTTTTGTAATGTGCCTGATGCACAACTTGCTGGACAGACAGAGATTGGAGATAAGCCACAAAGCCAGACTTTCTAAGGCACAGTGTTCTTTGATTTTTGGATTTTGCCCGTGTGTGTTTTTTTTTTTTTTCTGGCACAGATATTATAACTGTTCATGCTCTCCTGTCTCTAAAACTTCCCTTTGATTGCTTACAAAATGAAGAGTGGGATATTTACATCCAAGGCAGCCGAGAACAGTATTATTAAAGCTGTGCCTGACATTGAACAATTCCATTGTAGATTAGCTGTGGGGAATTTTGTCCCTTCTACAAAGCCAGGCTCTTGCCAATCAACATGATATTCTCAGTGATTGTATGACAATGAATCTCCTTTGTGGTTGGAGTGCAGCAAAAGCTACATCCTGCCTTCTTTTATTTTTAATTTGAGACTTTAGTTGCCATATTATAATGAAGAGTCGTTTATGCTCTCTGGACAAGCACCCTCCATATGTTTGATTCCTTATCTTCCATCAAGTAGCTTGTTTGATCTTCATGGCCATACGGTTGACACAAACTGACAGGGTGGCTGGGAGAAAGGATGCAGGAAGGATTGCTTCTTCCCCAGCCCTCAGCATGGACAGGGGAGATGGTGTTTTGTGTGTGTGTGTGTGTGTGTGTGTGTTTGTGACAGAGAGTGGCAGTGGGCATGGACAGGGGAGGAAAGAATAAGATCCATTACCTTTTGAGTGCCTATGCTAGGCTAGGCACTTCTTCATCTCACATTATATCTTAGTTAACATTTACAGCCCCCTTGCTTTCAGCTGTTTGGCCTAGTAAACGCAACTGCACACTCATATGTGGCATCCTCATTGTCAAGTGCTCTGTATATACTTCCATCCCAAGGAATTATCCATACTCTTCTCCACTGCCTCTCCTCCCACCTACATCTGATACAGTGCGTAGCTGATGCGCTGTTTATCGTTTGTCTCACTCTGCTACAATATAAGCTCCATGAAGACAGGCATCTTTTGAATCTGTTTTATTCCCTTTTGTATCCTAGTTCCTTGAACAGCGCCTGATGTATAATGATACCTTGATGAAAGTTTATTGAGTGACTTAATGATCTTATTGAATCCTCCCAATAAACCACTGAGAGAAGGGCTATTATCCCTTGTTGAGACGAGTATGATGCCCAGAGAGGTGGGAGCACATTTCCCGAGACCCTGTAGTGCACTGGGGGTGGAGCTGGGTGTCCACAGTAACGCCTGGCTGCTGAGCCCATGTACTTTGACCTGTGCTTGGTTGGAGAAGGAAATGGCAACCCACTCCAGTGTTCTTGCCTGGAGAGTCCCAGGGACGGGGGAGCCTGGTGGGCTGCCGTCTGTGGGGTCGCAGAGTCGGACACGACTGAAGCGGCTCAGCAGCAGCAGCAGCAGCAGGCCATGCTTGCACCCATTGCTCCACACAGAGCTCATGGTAACTGGTGTGCCTTGAAACGTCCTCGTAGGGACTCACACTCATTCTCCTCATGGGAATGACGGGGTGAAAACCAGGCCGGTCAAACCCTAG
Source organism: Redunca redunca (assembly GCA_006410935.1). Taxonomy (NCBI): domain Eukaryota; kingdom Metazoa; phylum Chordata; class Mammalia; order Artiodactyla; family Bovidae; genus Redunca; species Redunca redunca. The sequence goes on along the minus strand of SJYQ01016597.1, from coordinate 67,703 downwards.
TTCAGTGTTAGTCGCTCATTCATGTCCGACTCTTTTGCAACCCCAGGGATGCAGGCTCCCCTGTCCATGGAATTCTCCAAGCAAGCATAGTGGAGTGGGTGGCCATTCCCTTCTCCAGGGGAGCCTCCGGTCCAGGGATCGAAACTGGGCCTGCTGCATTGCAGGTGGGTCCTGTCTGAACCGCCAGGGAGCCCAGCCCTGTACATTCCCTGCTGCCTGCCAACCAAGTGAAGGCAGGGGTGCCAGGACCTCCGACAGGGTATGCCATGCACAAGTCCACGGGGTCCTGTCCTGCCAAGCCTCTTCCTGCCCAGCATCTGGCGTAAACTCTCCACTGTGAGCCTTTCTCTTGGCTCATGTTTGCAGTTTTGCAACCTTCGGCATCAGGAGCACATGGGGAGTTTTATAAAAATACCAGTGCCTAGGCCTGTCCCCACACCTATTGAGCTGGAATTTCAGAGGAAGAGCCCAAGCTCCTCCCGGTGACTGGAGAGCACAGCTGAAAGTGAGAACCACTCGCGGTAGCTTACTCATGTAGGTTATTCCATTAGCCCGGTTGGGTTATCTCTCTGAGCTGTGAACTGTTCAATTTCCAGAGCCTTTCTTGTTACTGGGCTTTGACTTCTGGGAGCAGCAAGCCTGCCTTCTCCCCAGGACATCGCTGTCCTCCATAAATCACACTTGCCCTCTCCTTCCTTCTCATTTTAGGATCCTCATCATCTCTCCCCTGGACTTCTGCACCCAACTCTGATAGCCCTGCCCCCTTCAATGCATTTTCTGCACGGATGCTGCAGTAAGCTTTCTAGAATGGCAAATTCACCATGGCCCTGCCCTATTCTCCCTTTTGGAGCACATGTGCCCAAGGGGGGCTCCCTACCACTGAGAGACACAGGCAAATGCAGGTCCTCTAGTCTTTTGCATGATGAATGTACGAATAAATAATAATTTGAAAACATCAAAATTAATAAAAGGAAAGAGAAAAGAAAACCACGAGAACCCTCCTATTGCTGTCAGAATAAATCAAATCTTAGGCTCAGGTAGCCCCCTCCTTCTATAATCTGACCTCTGCTGACCTTTTCTGCCTTATCTTCTGCTCCCCTAATCTTGCCCCCCTCCACTTCCTCTGTGAAGCCCTCCTTGATACCCTTAGGGTCTTGTCTAAACTGGGAAACCCCAGGAAAAGACATCCTGATAGAATGTAAATTCAGGTTTAATGTCATTGGCAACCAGCTCCCAGAATCCTGGAACTCCCAGCCCATTAACTACATAGGCTCGTTCTGGTCATTTGGTTAATTTTGCAATCTCACAGGCCCACATTTTACATGATTGGATTTTTTGGACCCACTTGCAGAATTAAGTCGGGGTTTTACTTGCACTTCAATTCCTGCACTTGTCATACAACATTACAATTCAATCATTCATTAATTTACAACACCCTGGCTTCCAAACGGGAGCTAAGCCTGCCTGTAATTGTTTGTTTAGGTGTCTATTTTCATCTCTGGACTTCCCCGAGGGGCAGGAATGACGCATTCTTTATTTATCTAGTGTTTGATTTAATGCCTGGCAGGAAGGGAGTACCCTAATGGAATGTGTTGAATATATATATATATGTAATGTATACTATGTGCATATAAAATGTGCATCATATATAGGGAGCAACAAAGCAAAGCAAAGCGTTGGCACACTTTGTCTGTAAAGAACCAGGGAGTCAATACTTCTGGCCTTGCCTAATGGTCTCTGACCCAATGATTCAGCTCTTTTCACTGTGCTACCAAAGCAGCTGTAGACAGTACCCGATCCAACCAAGCTTTACTTATACAGCAGGCCCCCAGCCCATGGGCCACAGTCTGGTACCCATGAACTCACGTCTATTCAGTTACAGTCTCGGGAATCTCCTTTCATCTCCCACAACTGAGAAGGAAAACTAAGAAAAGATCGGTTTTGCTGGGAGCCCAGGATGGGAAGGGGCTGTGAGGGGAGCAGGCTGTAGGTGAGAGACCTTGACAGAGGTGACTGGCAGGAAGAGGGCAGAGAGAAGACAAAATCGGCAGTTCGCACCTGAGGACCGAGGCCAAAATCCCATTTCCTTTCCCCATCAGTGTGGCACTGGGCAAAGCGGGCATTGTGCTGGTTATGGGATAAGGCTTATGTGTGTGTGTTTAGTCACCACTCTTTCCCATTAAAATAGAATTTATGTTAGTGCTCAGAGCTACTCTTTAGGTTGGTATTATGAACCTGGTTTTACCCTAAAGAGCTGAGTTTAGACAGCTGAAGGGTCACGCAGCTAGTTGCAATAATAATAACAGTCACCCTTTGGGTGTCTAATATGAGCTGGGCACTCTGCTCAGTACTTTACCTGGCTCTTCTGTTTCATCTTACCTGTTGCGAGGGGCTCTGACTGTTCCCTTTCGGGGGACAGAGGAATGAGGAACAGTGGGGCTATTCTGACTCAGTGTCACGTGGCTGGTTGGCATCAGGGCAGGGGGTTGATGCTTGAGCCCTTTGACCTCAGCATGTGTGTGTGTGTACTAAGTCACTTCAGTCGTGTCTGACTCTTTGTGATCCTATGGACTGTAGCTGGTCATGCTCCTCTATCCAAGGGATTCTCCAGGCAAGCATACTGGCCTGAGTTGCCACGCCCTCCTCCAGGAGATCTTCCCGACCCAGGGATCGAACCCGCCTCTCTTACGTCTACCGGCACTGGCAGGCAGGTTCTCCACCACTGGCACCACCTGGAAAGTCCTTGACCTCAGCACCTGTGTCTTAATCAGGCTGCAACCTTGATCTTCAAGACCCGTGTTTGTTACACTGCGTTCCCAGCATGGAGGCAGTGCTCTGGACACCTGCACAGTTCTCCTTGCCAGGCCTAGAACACACCTGACCTGCGCCCAGTCAGACCCCTCAGCGGCCCCACCCCCCGACCATCACTACCTGGGGCTTCACAGACATCGCTCATCCCGCCAGCAGGGGTGCAGAGGGGCTGTCAGTGGGAATTCCCCATGATGCTTCCTAACCATGGGGCCCCATGGCCTCCTGTTTCACCTGAGATTCTTTAGAAGCAATACCAAAAAGGTTACATCCTAGGCCCCAGAATAGAGCTGCCGGTTAAAATCCAGGACACCAAGTTAAATTTGAATTTCAGAGAAATACACAAATCTTTTTTTTTTCTAAGTATAAGTATATCCCATGCAACATGTGGGATATACTTATACTAAAATCTATTTGAAATGCAAATTTAACTGGGCATCCTGGGTTGTAATGTGCCAGTTTTATCAACTCTGCCCCAGAGGGGAGTCTTCTCTCCATCAGTGACTTCAGCTTCTTAAGGTACTAGGGGTTTTTCTGGAGAAAAGGGGACGAGGACAGGAGAGAGAGAGCCTGGCTTTAAGGAACTGGATACTGAATCAGAAGTGGGGTTTCAGGGGGCAAGCTCAGAGACCCCCAGGGTGGGACCTGTGGAGGTTTAGGTACAGCAGGATTACAAGGGAGGAGTGAGCTGTGCAGCTTTCCTCCTTCCCCTAATCACTCTCTAACAGAAGTTCTGAGTCTTATTCTGTACCCACTTGTCCCTCTCCTGTTTCAGAAGACTATGGTATGCCTTAGCCTCTCTGATGAACAGCTTTAGGCTGGCACAAGGTCCCCTGTGATGCAGCCTCTGTTTGTTCCCTCTTCAGCCCACCCTGCCCCATCACACTCCAGCACCAGCATGTTCCACCTTGTCTAGACAGAGCAATGCACGCAGCATCAGTGGTACCCTATGGGGAAAGATGGCAAAATACTACCGTGTTAGGCTCAGAATAGCCAACTATGCAGTTTGGGGTCAAATTTGGTTAATTGCAGAATGATGCCTAGAAATGTTTCCCAAAGTATGTTCCATAAAACACAGGCTGAGAAATAAATTCCATGAGAAGAACATTCAACTTTGAAAAATGCTACAGAAATTCTCTCCTCTGGAAGAAACCAATGCTTACATATTTATCTCAGAGGAGCTGCAGGAGAGAAACCTGTTTAACCTTGCTTTAACCAGAATCTCCACAAATTTGACAACAGAATCTCTCCTCTCTTCCTTTTCTTTTTCTCTCAGAAATACCTATTAGCTTCTGAATTGTTCTGTGGAATACACTTTGGGAATTACTAGATATTCTAGGTACTAGCAAACACCCTCTTCCAACAACACAGGAGAAGACTCTATACAAGGACGTCACCAGATGGTCAACACTGAAATCAGATTGGTTATATTCTTTGCAGCCAAAGATGGAGAAGCTCTATACAGTCAGAAAAAACAAGACCAGGAGCTGACTGTGGCCCAGATCAAGAACTTCTTATTGTCAAATTCAGACTTAAATTGAAGAAAGTAGGGAAAACCACTAGACCATTCAGGTATGACCTAAATCAAATTCCTTATGATTATACAGTGGAAGTGAGAAATAGATTTAAAAGACTAGATCTGATAAATAGAGTGCCTGATGAACTATGAACGGAGGTTCGTGACACTGTATAGGAGACAGGGATCAAGACCATCCCCATGGAAAAGAAATGCAAAAATGCAAAATGGCTGTCTGGGGAGGCCTTGCAAATAGCTGTGAAAAGAAGAGAAGCGAAAAGGAAAGGAGAAAAGGAAAGATATAAGCATCTGAATGCAGAGTTCCAAAGAACAGTAAGAAGAGACAAGAAAGCCTTCCTTAGTGATCAATGCAAAGAAATAGAGGAAAACAACAGAATGGGAAAGACTAGAGATCTCGTCAAGAAAATTAGAGAAACCAAGGGAACATTTCATGCAAAGATAGGCTCAGTAAAGGACAGAAATGGTATGGACCTAACAGAAACAGAAGATTGTAAGAAGAGGTGGCAAGAATACATAGAAGAACTGTACAAAAAAGATCTTCACGACCAAGATAATCACAATGGTATGATCACTCACCTAGAGCCAGACATCCTGGAATGTGAAGTCAGGTGGGCCTTAGAAAGCATCACTACGAATAAAGCTAGTAGAGGTGATGGAATTCCAGTTGAGCTATTTCAAATCCTGAAAGATGATGCTGTGAATGTGCTGCATTCAATATGCCAGCAAATTTGGAAAACTCAGCAGTGGCCACAGGACTGGAAAAGGTCAGTTTTCATTCCAGTCCCAAAGAAAGGCAATGCCAAAGAATGCTCAAACTACCGCACAATTGCACTCATCTCACATGCTATTAAAGTAATGCTCAAAATTCTCCAAGCCAGGCTTCAGCAATACGTGAACTGTTAACTTCCAGATGTTTAAGCTGGTTTTAGAAAAGGCAGAAGAACCAAAGATCAAATTGCCAACATCTGCTGGATCATCGAAAAAGCAAGAGAGTTCCAGAAAAACATCTATTTCTGCTTTATTGACTATGCCAAAGCCTTTGACTGTGTGGATCACAATCAACTGTGGAAAATTCTTAAAGAGATGGGAATGACAGACCACCTGACCTGCCTCTTGAGAAACCTGTATGCAGGTCAGGAAGTAACAGTTAGAACTGGCCATGGAACAACAGACTGGTTCCAAATAGGAAAAGAAGTACATCAAGGCTGTATATTGTCACCCTGCTTATTCAACTTCTATTCAGAGTACATCATGAGAAACGCTGGGCTGGAAGAAGCACAGGCTGGAATCAAGATTGCCGGGAGAAATATCAATGACCCCAGATATGCAGATGACACCACCATTATGGCAGAAAGTGAAGAGGAACGAAAAAGCCTCTTGATGAAAGTGAAAGAAAAGAGTGAAAAAGTTGGCTTAAAGCTCAACATTCAGAAAATGAAGATCATGGCATCTGGTCCCATCACTTCATGGGAAATAGATGGGGAAACAGTGGAAACAGTGTCAGACTTTATTTTTTTTGGCTCCAAAATCACTGCAGATGGTGACTTCAGCCATGAAATGAAAAGACACTCTTTGGAGGGAAAGTTATGACCAACCTAGATACCATATTGAAAAGCAGAGACATTACTTTGCCAACAAAGGTCCGTCTAGTCAAGGCTATGATTTTTCCAGTGGTCATGAATGGATGTGAGAGTTGGACCATGAAGAAAGCTGAGCGCTGAAGAATTGATGCTTTTGAACTGTGGTGTTGGAGAAGACTCTTGAGAGTCCCTTGGACTGCAAGGAGATCCCACCAGTCCATTCTAAAGGAGATCAACCCTGGAATTTCTTTGGAAGGAATGATGCTAAAGCTGAAGTTCCAGTACTTTGGCCACCTCATGCAAAGAGTTGACTCGCTGGAAAAGACTCTGATGCTGGGAGGGATTGGGGGCAGGAGGAGAAGGGGACGACAGAGGATGAGATGGCTGGATGGCATCACCAACTCGATGGCTGTGAGTTTGAGTGAACTCCGGGAGTTGGTGGTGGACAGGGAGGCCTGGCGTGCTGCAATTCATGGGGTCACAAAGAGTCGGACACGACTGGGCAACTGAACTGAACTGAACTGAGGTAAGATAAACTTGAGTTGCTTTGTTTTCCTTATTCATCTTTATCATCACAGAACAACAGCAATGGCGCGTGACATTTTGCAGCCCTTTCCCAGTTACCACGCACAGTTTTTACAAACACAACCTCCCATTGACACCTCCAAACTTACATTTTTTGTGGGTTAGGATGGTCACTAGCTTTGGGGATTGGGATCAATTCTTACCAAAGCAGCTGCCATCGCTTCCAGTTGAGAGCAGCTTATGATCATGTGTGCGTGGTCAGTCACTAAGTTGTGTCAGACTCTTGCAATGCCACGGACTGTAGCCCGTCAGGCTCCTCTGTCCATGGGATTCTCCAAGCAAGCATACTGGAGTGGGTTGCTGTTTCCTTTTCCAAGGGATCTTCCCGACCCAGGGATCGAACCGTGTCTCCTGTACTGGCAGGCGGATTCTTTACCCCTGAGCCACCTGGAAGTCCACAGCCTATGTTACAGAAGTGCAAAGGTACTTCTTCCTTTTCATCTGATAACTTTTATAGCAGGGCATGGTCTGCTTGGCTGGGGAAGAATGACCCCTGACCTGCTGGGACCAGACTTCCAGAAGTTTGTGGCCAGGGCCAGCCAAGTTTGGTCTTTAGACGTGCCCAGCTATAGATAGGAAGTCATGAATGCTGAACCAATCCTAGCAAAGGGGTAGAAGATAACGCAGTGACCTAGTTCATCTGGGGGTCCTGTGGTGAGGCTGGGACTTCTAACCCTGGTTGAGGTGGCCCGTATGAAAGGTTACCCTATCTCAGGCTGGGGCTGCCCCTGGCTCCATAACTGGCTTTGCTTTCTCCTTAACTGCCCCCAGATGCTACAGCTCCCTCCAAGTCTGGGCCTTAGCCCTCTATATCCTACCAGCCAGCGGGGAAGAGCTATGCATCATTCGGGACACCCATGGTGATGTCCTCCCTGCCAACTCCAGCCCGGTAGAAACCTGGAGCCCTGTCCAGGGCCAGGAAGCCCCCGCGTACCGTGCATCCCATGGGAAGAAGCACAATATTCCAAAGGCTCCAGACCCCTCCGCTTCCCACTCTCTAAGAAGAACTAGACAGAGGGGCCCGAGGAGGAGCTGGGATGTGAGGCTTCCAGCCACTCTCACCCATTTCTTGTACCTTCTGCAAAGGATGGGGGAGTCGGTGACTACAAAGGGCCCTGAGTAAAAGCTGCCTCTGAGTCCCAGTGGGTCACTGTAAGTCTTCTTCATCAGCAGCACCATCACTTACTGACCACTTGTATGGACTAACTCTGTGTTGAACCCTGTCTCATTCAATCCTCATTACAACACTGTGAAGTGGGTACTACCCCATTGTACAGATGACAAAATGAGGCTCAGAGAAGGTAAGGCGCTCCATTCATACAACTAGAACTGGGGGAGGTGGGGTGTCCGCCCAGTGGATTGATTCGTGCACCTTCTTTCTTAGCTACTGCATTCCAGCAAAGAGGCCGAGGAAGGGCTGGTGAGACTGAGAGACTGGCTTCGAGGCTCCATTTCCTGCAGGTTCATCAATGGGGCCAAGTAAGGTGCCTGGGGAACATTTTGCCGCTTGAGAACCAGGAATAGGGCGGGAAAGGAAGACTTGTTTGTCTGTTTGTCTCTTCTTGTCTGTTTGTTCTTATTCATCTCTGAAGCCCAATGACTTCTCCAAAGGCTTCATGGAGGCCCCAGTGCAGTTCGGGACCCTCTGTCCAGGTCCTCCAGGGTCAGGAGGCGGGAGGATGGACAGGGTCTTCCCGGGGGCAGCTCCTTACTTGGGGGGCACCACACTCTCTCCCATGGAAACAGACTTCACAGCCCAAGGGCACAAATCCATCCATTCAGATACTCGCCTTTCCACACACACGTCCACAGGTGTACACACAGGAGTATATTCTCATACACAAACATGCATGTCCAAAACCAGACCTCCAGAACGCGCTTGTCTGAGCTCTTGTGTTCACATGTATGACAACAGACACAACGCCTTCTCCCACACACACCAGTGAACAACCTCTGTTTCTATAGCAAAATAATGATCCCTTTCTGATTAGCCTCTTCTGGGCTAAAGACCCTCTCTCTCCCATGTCCCCTTCTACACCCAGAGCTCCTCTCGGAAGCCTGGGTCACCCTCCCTCCCACGCAGGGGCCGGCCTGGCCCCTGTTTAAGTGCTCGTCATCCTGGGCACAGGGCGGACCGTGGGGGCGGGGTGGGTGCGATCTCCCCTGCAGGCGCTTCGGGCAGCTGAGGCCGCGGTCTGGGAGGGGGCCCGTCAGGATCTGGGAGGCACCGAGCGGCGTGGCTCAGAGCAGGGCTCTGGCGTCCTGCAGACGTGGGTTTGGACTCGCCTGGGCCCCTCCTAGCAGGGGGTTAGAGGCTGTGACAGAGGAGACAGCAAGGTTCACTGGTTAGCAGAGGGGACTCCAGAGACAGATGGCCTGGGTTCAAACCCCAGCGCTGCTGTCTCACAAGCAAGTCACTTCACCTCTTGCACCTCAGTTTTCTCACCGTTAAAATGGGGGTCATAACAGCACCCAGTTCAGAGAGCTGTTGAGAGGCTGAAGTAATATCAACCAGCAGAGGGCTTACCTCAGTGTCTGCCACATAGCACAGGTTGGATACATTTGGGAAAGTCATTATATATACGTGGACTTCTGCGGTGGTTCAGATGGTAAAGAATCTGCCTGCCACACAGGAGACCCGGGTTTGACTCCTGGGTTGGGAAGATCCCCTAGAGAAGGGAATGGCTACCACTCCAGTATTCTTGCCTGTGAAACCCCATGGACAGAGGTGCCTGGAATGCTGCGGTCCATGGGGTCGCAAAGAGTCGGACACGACTGAGTGAATAACACAATATATAAATACCTAGCGCTCTCCAGGGGAAGATGCCAGGGCGGTAAGAAAGAGAAGAAGCTGGAGAGAGCAGAAGGGCCCCAGCAGCTGGAACACGGGAAGCCAAGCAGGGGCCTGCTGCTTCCGGTCCAAAAGGCCTCCTTTAATCCTAATAAGAAGACTTCAGGGGACTTCCCTGGTGGTCCAGTAGTTGGGGTTTCACCTTCTGATGCAGGGGGCAAGGGTTTGATTCCTAGTGGGGGAGCTAAGATCCCACATGCCTTGTGGCCAAAAAAACCCCAAACGCAAAATAGAAATAATATTGTAAAAAATTCAATAAAAACTTTAAAAATGGTCCACATTAAAAAAAAAAAATTTAAAAACAAACAAGAGAATTCGTGAATGGTCCTGCTCAGCCCCAAAGCAGTGAGAGAGTTGCAGACGACCCAGAGGCCCAGGAGTGGACTGATGCCAGCCCAGGACCCGGCCCCTCTCGTCCGGACGCTGCGCCGCCCTGCCCGCCCGCGGCACCCAGCCTCAGGGATGATGGGAAGGAGTAACTCAGAGTCATTTCCTGGAAGCAGCGTTTGGGGTGGTCTTGGCAGGGAAGGGAGGGTGTTCCAGGTGGTGAGGCCGGCACAGGCCCAGGAGCACCAGCCCCCTGGTGTGCTTCAGGCTCTTGTCCCTCATGTGACTGATTCCTAAATCTGTCTCCGTCAGAGTCCCAGCCCAGACTCTCCTCCGCACCACGGATCCAAGTCTCCGTGCGTCTGGGGGCTCCCTGTGGGAGGCTGACTCACGTCTCCACCCTTCTGCAGCCCCCCTGAACTCCTGGTCTCACCCTCAGCCTCCTGTGCCCTGGTGCCTGGAGCCCAGCACTGGCCCGGGGTCCATCCAGTCCCACTCGGTCTCTTGAGTCTGCATCCTTTCATCTCTCCTATCTGACCCCCTCTCCAGCCCTGCTGCTAATGCCCAGGGCCAGCCCCCTCCCATCTCACCTCCTACTTGGGGACTTGGAGACAGACCCGTCCTCACTGTTCTGTCTGTAGACTTGCCCCGTCCACTGCATTCTCCTGGGACCATGGCACTTCTCTCTGAAGGCCCTTGGTGACTCCTGTGTCTTACAGGCGGGGTTCAAATCCCGTCACTCAAGTTCTGCACAAGCTGACCGGGCCCCTGCCTCCATCCTTAGCCCCACTGTCTGCCCTCACACCTCGCATTCCCACAACTCTGAACTCCTTAGGGTTCCTCCAGCACACTGTGGTGTGTGTGTGTCAATTGAGGCATGTATGACTACAGCCGAGCTATTGTGTTGGTGTTACGCGTGCCTGTGTTATATGGTGCATGTGTGCACATGCATGTGCATATGTCTACATGTGTTTCTGTGTCATGCATGCACTTACATGGAAGAGCCTGTTGAGGATGGGGACCAAGGGAGACAGAGTTAGGAAGCCAGTGTTTGGCACAACTAGCTGGCGAGACTAGACACTGACAGCAGAGATGGGCTACTGACGGCCTCAGGTGAGGACTTCCCAGCCCCCGCCCTTCCCATGGGAAAGCAGCAGAGCTGCGAGTCCTCCAGGCCTGGCCTGGGGCGCAGGGCGTGACCGTGGAGCCAGATGGTCCTTGTGTACCATCCAGGAAGGACGAAGGCCAGAGTCCCCAGGGAGCCTGCTGTGACCGCTCCCCAAAGATGGACAAGCTCCTAATTCTGGGTCCAGCCTCCTAGTGCCCGGGGTCACAGCTTCACCCAGAGGCTCCAGGAATTTTCTAGACACCAGAGGACTCCAATCACTCCTTCTCCTTCATCCTTTGTCTGAACTTGCCCCACAGTCACTCCTACTTGCCCCAGGAGGGAAGGATTTCTGACCTTCCCACCCTCTTTTCCTTAAGCCAATCAGAGAGGGGAGGACAGTTCTGGAAGCAGGGCTAGTTCTTTGCCCAGCAGAGCAAAGGGACAAGAATCTGTCTAAATGCTGGGCCACTGTCATTCCACACTGCCACCTCCCAGGAGGCCCACTGGCTCACAGTAAGAGCTCTTCATTCATTCATCCCACCAATGTCTTCACAGGCGGGTGGCATGCTAGGGGTCCCGCTGATGAGCACTCTCCTGCCCTCACTATGCTTACGCTCTGAAGATGCTGGACTTCTACTTGAGAAACTACCAGAGCCCACCCCAGGCTGCAGCCCTACAAAGAGGTGAGGCAACGGCATGTGAGGGTCTGCTCTCAGTCAGGCACTATGCTACGCTTCACATACCTGACATCCAAGAAGACCGGTTCTCATTCAAGGCGTTCTCTGCCAACCCCCCCACCCTCCACGGCAGGTCCGCTGCCGCCCTCAAGCTCGCTCCAGCCCCCCACACTGCTTTCACCATCACCTGCTTCCAGGCACCATCCTTAAGCTTTCTGTGGTTCCTTGAGGCTGGTGGAGCAAACCGGCAACTTTTCAGCAGAACATTCAGTCCCTCATCAGGACTCAGCCATCTGTCCAGGCCTTGCTCCCACGTGTTCCATCCCTCCCCTGCCCTCAGCCATGCTCACCCCATCCCTTTGGAATGGTCGCCTCTCCTTCCCTGACCTCACCTTTAGGGCTCCTCATGCTCCTGGCCTCTGCATTTGCCATCCCCTCCCTCTGCAGTGTCTTCCATCCTTTCTATCTGGCAACATCCTAGGCTACCTTCTAAGACTCAGTTAGAAGTCTTAAAAGTCTTGAGAAGTCTTCTTCTCAAATGTCCCCTTCTCCTTTGTATAGGCAGATAGTCCTGCAAGCTTGGCACTGACCTCTGTGAAGACAAGCAGCACAAGAAGCTGGTTGGGGTGGGGGGTGGGGGGGCGGGGAGGCCGGTGCATGGAGCCATGGCAGCAAAGGCAGAGAGAACAAGAAATTTGTACTAATAGGAATGGGTGGCCAAGGGGACCGCGGTGCCCAGAGGACCTTGAGAATCATCTTGGCTAGCAAAGTATGAAGTGCTACTGACAGCTCGAGGCAAAAGGAGAACGAACAGAGCCCTTGAATTTGGTGGCCCAGTTACAGAAGCATTCAACAGAGAAGTAGCAGTGGAGCGCAGAGTCAGAGGTCTGAATAAGCATGATCGAGGCGGTAGTGGATGATGCTTAAGTACATAGAGCTTTTCTGCCCCAGGACCTTTGCACAGCTTTCCCTGGTCCATAGGTGCTCTGGTCTCTGCTCGTTGCATGGCTTTTCCATTCTCATCCATCAAATCTCAGTTCAAATGCCAACTCCTTGGAGAGACCTGCTGCTACTGCTACTGCTGCTGCTAAGTCACTTCAGTTGTGTCCGACTCTGTGCGACTCCAGAGACAGCAGCCCATCAGGCTCCCCTTCCCTGGGATTCTCCAGGCCAAGAATACTGGAGTGGGTAGCCATTTCCTTCTCCAACGCATGAAAATGAAGAGAGAAATTGAAGTCGCTCAGTCGTGCCCAACTCTTAGCGACCCCATGGATTGCAGCCTACCAGGCTCCTCCGTCCATGGGATTTTCCAGGCAAGAGTACTGGAGTGGGGTGCCATTGCCTTCCCCTAAACCAGCCTCAATTATCCTCTGTCTCACCACCCTCTGTGTGACCTTCAGAGCACTGACCGCAATGGGTAAGCATTTTATGTGTTCTTAATTGTTTCTGTTGTTATTTTTCCTCCCCACTTCCTCACGGAAGTTCTGTAAGAACTGGGACCTTATCTGACATTTTCCACTTCTGTATCCTAGCACACACCGCACAGTAACCAAGACAGGGCAGACACTCAGAAACCCTGCTTTGAATGAATGACTCTACGGATGAATGGATGAATAAATGAGTGGACTGTTGGCAACCTCCACGCCCCCGGTTTTCTGTGCCTTTATCATGCACTCCTTAAAGACTTCCTAAGGCAACAGGCATCAGAAAATGCTTATCAAATTGGATGCCTGTGACCAAAAAAAAAAAAAAGCTAGCTGTCCACAAAAATTCATTGCCCCTTCTCTGGAAGTATGATACTTACCAGACTTCCTTGCAGCGGGGTTCTCTCTGGTGGAATGTGGGCAAACGTGATATATACCACTCCCAGGCTTGGCCCATAAAAACCTCCGCTGCCTCCTCTAGGCTCTTCCACATCAGTTGGATGTGGGTGACCAGACCACACTGGAGCCTTCTCCAATTCAGAAGGAGGCTTCATCCTTTAATCACATGAAAGAAGCTACCCCACCAAACTGAACACCTACCCAGGACTGATCATCGGGGTAAGAAATGAACTTCTCTATTTGCTGGCCATGGAAATCTGAGTGTCTCCTAAGTACCATGGTCTCGTCTACCACCCTCAGAGCCCTGACCTGGTCATCCTTATAGTCAGGACTAGCTTCTCCCACATGACCTGAGTCCTGACTAGTTCTGTCTGTCCTGTATCCATGACTGTGCTGATTGCCCGTGTTTCCATGATGACTGCAGCCTGGCTGACCCAGGAGCTTTCCCCTTCTCTGAGCCTTCCACATAACATCACCTCTGGGATCCACAGGCTGAGAACCCAAGGGGATCTCGACCACTCTGGAATCAGGAACCTTTTGAGAAATGATGAAACACATGGGTCCTCCCCTTCCCAGGATCATAGGACTCACAGGTCCCTGAGATCAGGGATAGATCTCCAGGGCTTTTGCTCAGCATGGCAGACCTGTCAGCCTGAGCTCAAGTTCAAAATGTTCAAACCAAACAACAGTCTTGCCCGATAAAGCCAACTCTGCTGCCTAGAGGAGGTGAGTTGATTCCATCAAACCAGGAGCCAGTCATGGCTGTGTCCATGATTTGTCAGGCTGGACCTCGTTTGCTGGCCACTTCCTGTGGACTAGACCCTGTGCTAGAGGCCTTGCATGTAGAGGAGGCAGGGTAAGGCATTAGACAAGAGTGCAAGCCCAGTGCTCAGAAATCCCAGCATCAACCCTTACTGGCAAGGGCATCACCTCTCTGAGACTCAGTTTCTTCATCTAGAAAGGAGACAACTTTGCAGATAAAGTTATACTAACTTTAATTAAGGGGATAACTGCTGCATAGGGTAGTTATGGGGGCAGATAATCCATGCAAAGCACTAACACGATGCCTGGCACAGCGTAAAGGGCTAGTACCACCTCCTCTCAGCTGTGAGGCAGGTACTACTGTGCTTCCAGCTCCACAGGTGAAGAAACTGAGATCACAGGCATGAAGAACTGGCCTGAGGTCACCAACCTGGTAAGTGACAAGCCGAGACTCAAATCACTCCAGCTGACTGCCTTTCACAGATGACTGTCACAGGGTCGCTATGGAAACCTGTAGCACCTGGGGTGAGCTCTGGTGAGGGGAGCTGAGGGGGGTGTGGGGGTACTGTGCAGGGTAGCAGTTCCTGGGGGGGACACTGATGTAACCTGGTCACCTCAGTACCCTGAACATATACAGTTATGATCAAGCCTGGGGTGGGGAAGCAGGAGGCAAGTTCACGGAAGGATTCTCCCAGCAGCCAAAAGGTGGAAATAATTTGAGTGTCCATTAGTAGATGAATGGATAAACCAAAGGTGGTATATCCATACAGTGGGATACTATTCAGCCTTAAAAAGGTAGGGAACTCTAGAACATGCTCTAACATGGATGAACCTTGAGGACATCATGCTAAGTGAAATAAGCTGGTAACAAAAAGATGAATGGTACACATTCTGTTGACATGAGGTCCCTAGAGAAGTCAAATTCACAGAGAAAGAAGGTGGAAGGGGAGTTGCCAGAGGTTGAAGGAGTAAGCAATGGGGATTAGGATTTTATGGATATAGTTTCAGTTGGGGAGAAGAACAAATTCTGGATATGGAACGCGGTGATGCTTGGAGAACAATGGGAATACACTTGATGCTCCTGCTACGCACCCTTGAAAATGGAGCGCTTTGCTATTTCTATGTTAACATGGTTTAAAAAAGTGATTTTTTAGAGGAGGAGGCAAAGATGCCTGCTCACCCTCCAGGGACACCAACTCCCTGGCTGCTCCAAGAAGAAGAGAGGGTGATCCCAAGTGGAAGTGGTCTGCTGAGCCGCTCTGCTCAGATCACCATGCACCTCCCTCCTGCCTCATTTCCAATTCTAGAACTATTTATCATCAAGGAGCTGCCGGAGATGGAATGCGAATTAGGAACTCAGTGTGATTTTGTTTTATCTTGTTTCTCCCGTGAGGTACTGCCTGAGCAGGGCAGGGCGGGAGTGCGCTCATCCCTGTTGTGACTTGTTGCCAAGCAAAGGCGGTGTTGGCTTCCACGTGGGAGGCTGAGTGTGGAGGATCCTGGAGTCTGGGCAGAAGATGCTCGTTACAGGAAATAATTACTCTGTGTCTCTTCAAGTTGGCCCCAAAAAATAGAACTCTGAGAAGCAGCATGGGTATAACCTTCTTAATTAGCCTCCTCATTTAACCTGGGCTATTACTAGAACAGCGTCTGGAGACAGACAGGCCATACTTTACAGTTCACTCCTGCCGCCCGGCAGGCGGCTTTGGGTGAGTCTCTGAATGTCGTTTGTCTCAGTCTTCTCATCTGTAGAATGGGGATAACGTAAGTGCGCGCATTAGGTCATGGGCGGGCGTGGCACACACGCGTTCACGTGTGGGAACTGACGTTTCAGCGTTTTGTCGCTGTCGTCATCACCCTCATGGCCACCTGGAGTAGCATCATTCCTAAAGGGCTGCATTGCAAAAAAAATAGACACGCAAAGACAAGTGCACTGTTAGACAAAATGAAGTCTGCTTTCTGCTGTTGCCCTCTCCACTCAAATGTACTATCCTCAGCAGCATCCATCCACCACATTCTTCATTGTGTGAAACGAACACTCCATAACCGTTAAACACTAACCTTATCCCCTGCACTACCCACCCCTGGCAAGCGCCACTCTCTCCCTCTGTGACGTGACTACTTGTTACCACTCAGCATGAAGTCTTCATGGCCCATCCACATTGTGGCTGATGTCAGGTGACCGTGGGCCTGCTTTTGTAACTTATGAAATGCAGCTAACAGGCCACCTTAGCGTTCTTACAAGGATGGAATCTACCCTGCTGCTCGGTCCAAAGTCCTAGGAATGTTCCAGAATGCTCTTCTCCACCTGCATATCCAGATTATCAGCCATCCCTGCTAATGACACCTGAATGCATGCCCTTCCCTCCAGCTGCGGCGCTGCCTGCCTGGCCCAAGCCACCAGCATCCTTCCCCGGTTCCCACAGATGTCTACTAACTGGACCCCTGACTCTACTCTTGTCCCCGCCCAGCCATTCTTCATGGAGCAGCCAGAAGGATCACTTAAAACACAAGTTAGAGCATGCACCTGCCTTAGTGAAAACAGGCACGTGAAAACCATGCTCCCCACCCAGACCTACAGTCTCCTTGGTCAGCCTCCACTCCCGCCCTCTCTGCCTTACTTGCTGTCCTCCAGACGCGCTGGCCCTTCCTTCTGTTCCTCAGGCTCACCAAGCCAGCTCCTCCTGCCCTGGGGCCTTCGCATCAGCGGTATCTTTTCCCTGTCACCGCCTTGTATTCTGCTTAACTTCCNCCCCCCCCCCCGCCCCCCCGCCCCCTGCTCACCACACAAATGAAAGAAGCCCCCAGGTCCTCCCTCCAACTGTTCTACTTTATTTACTTATTTTTTAACCTTTCATCTCATTTCATTAAAGGCTGCGCTGCATGGCGTGCAGGCGTTTAGTTCCCCAACCAGGGATCAAAGCCTGCCCCCTGCAGTGCAAGTGCCGAGTCCTAACCACTGGACCACCAGGGAATTTCCAAAACTGTCCCATTTTAATTCGTTGTGAGGCACTTACCACAGTGGGTCATTTCCCCCCTTTCGTTTACTGTCTCCCCAGACTAGAATGCAAGCTCCACGTCTAATCACTTCACACATGTAGACCCAGAGCCTGGAACAGTCATCACACAATAAATATTTGTTGAATGAATTGACAAATGAGCAATTAGACACAATGGATACAAAGACCCACTCTGCGTAGGGCGGTGAGAAGTCACACTAGATGGCAGTCATTATGAGTTTCACTGTCAACATAGTTACTACTCTGGACCTCCAGTCTCCTAGATCTACGGGGACAGCCCTTGCTTCAAGATTTGGGAAGAGACAAGTTAGTTTCCAGGGCTTTCTGCATCCCGATGGGAGCTGAACTCATCCTGGGGGCTTAGTGAGCAGCGGGTTTAGAACCTTCCCGAGTTCTTTGGGCTTGAATTCTATGAATGCTACACTGGCCTCACTTTCCCTCTGGTTGATCTATGGCAGCAAGACAGCTGCTATGAGAAGGCCCAGGAAGGGCGTGGCCTGGAAAGAGCCAGGGATGAGGGCTGGTAGAAGCAGAGAAGGGAGCAACTGGGAGCCAGTTCCCTCTGGGCCCGTAGTCAGTGAAAGCTAGCAGAACCCAAATAGTCCCCTGGATCTGAGTTTCCTGCAGCAGAGGCACTGACCAGCCCCGACTGTGCCAGTGAACATCTTCCTTTATCAACTGACCTTCCGGAACTCCTGCCATGTACCTGCAGCTTGACCCATGAAC
The DNA here is from genome assembly GCA_006410935.1 of Redunca redunca. Classification (NCBI taxonomy): domain Eukaryota; kingdom Metazoa; phylum Chordata; class Mammalia; order Artiodactyla; family Bovidae; genus Redunca; species Redunca redunca. The sequence goes on along the minus strand of SJYQ01016597.1, from coordinate 49,899 downwards.
TCAACCATGGTGTGTGTGTGTGTGTGTGTGTGTGTGTGTGTGTGTGTGTGTGTTGGTGCTGCTGCCTATGTGCTTGCAGACGCGACCCTGAAAAAAAAAATCAAATAGCTCTTTAAGTGATGCTTCATGCAGGGTTTCCATGGCAATGCTTTATGAAACAGCAACGGGAACTTTGGCGGGTTCCCTTCCCCTCCTCCTTCCCTGACTGCCACAGGCCCCTGGCTCCAGGAGACTGTGCTTTGCTAAAGCACCAGCTCCTCCTTGTTGTGGACCTCAGACTTCTTACTCTCTCTTGGCCTCAGTTTGTTTGCTTGTAAAGTGGGGGCAATAGCAGTATCCATCTCATAGGATTGTTTGGAGAATTAAGTGAGCTGATGTGTGTAAAGCCTTTCTTGGGTGGCTAGTATGGGAAGCAGAATTCTAAGAGTCCCACCCTCATCATGCCCTCCCCTTTGTTTGGGTAGGACCCTGAATATGAAGGGGTGTCACATCTGTGATTAGTTATCTGGCAAAAGTAAAGGAATGTATATATATATATATATATATATATATATATATATATAGGCAGATGTAATTAAAGTCCAACTCAGTTGTCTTTGAGTTAGGCAAACAGGAAATTCTTCTGGGTGGGGCTGACCAGATCAGGGGAGCCTGAGGGCTTGGTGGTCTGAGACTGAAGGCCGCAGAGATTCTTCTGTTGATCTTGAAGACACAAGCAGCTGTGGCTCTGGGGCTGCAGGGAGTGAACGCTTCCCTCAGTCACGCGGGCTTGAGAGAGGACCCCGAGCCTCCGAGAAGACGCCAGGCTCAGCGGACACCTTAGTGAGACCCTGAGTAGGGAACCCAGCGGAGCCGTGCCCGACCTTCTGATGCTGGCCGTGTTCTAAGCGGCCATGCGTGTGGCGGTCCGTGGCGTGGCAGCGGGAAGGAGGCACAGTGAATGCTTCAGAGACCTTCCCCGTTGCTGCTGTGACAGCACCCTGCCCACACTGCCACCACGGCCCTCACCAGGCTGCCCTGGGTGTCCCCCCATCTCCGTCTCCTGGGTGCCCTGTGACCTTCCAACTCAGGTGTTCAAAGGGAAACGGGGTGCGGTTTCTCAGGTGATCTGGGCTGCAGCGTGAGATCAGGTAGCATGCCGTCGCTTCCCCGTCATGACGAAATGTCTGGAAGTGGTGTCCCGGCGATCCAGACAGGAAAGGAGGACGTCTGCTCTGCTCACAACAGCCGAGGCTTCTCCTTTGTTTACCTCAAGCCTGGCTGGAAATGCCGAAGAGAAAACGCGCGGTGACTGGCTTCATTCCCGGCGTCAGAAACCATGGGAGCTCAGAGTCCACGAGGGCAGACTGCGTGCCTTCCACCCCTGCTCACGGCCAGCGCCGCCCCAGCCGCAGAGGAGGCGCTCAGAGACACCTGTCACGTCAAAAGGGAGCTGCTGTCCTCCGTTCCCATCAAATATAGAATAAAGCCCAAACCGCTCAGTACAGCTTCAGAGGTGGCCCCACGTGTTCCGGTCCCGTCCTCCTCTCTGTTCTGCCCACCTCTAGGTGACCAGTTCAGTCCCAGTTTGCTTGGGCCCAGGTTTAGTACAGCGAGTTCCATGTCCTGGGAAAGCGGGGTCAGGACACAGCGGTCCAACGGGTCCCCTGCCTCCTCTCGTCCCACTGAGCCCCTGACTTGGGCTGTTCAAGTCTCCTGGCATTTCCTCAAAAGGGTACAACTGGGAGCCACCAAGGCAGATGCGTTGGCATCCTTCAGGTGTCTGCCCGAGGGCCAGCTCCTCACAGAAGCCCTTCCAGTCTGGCCTGTTCAGAATAATTCAACTCGCCACGCTCTTTCCCTGGCCCTGTTTCTGTGTGCCGCTTCTCCCAATCTAAACTTGGATTATTTATCTGTTGACCTGCATCCACATGGAAAGCCACCTCCAAAGGGAGACCCCTGTCTTCTCACTGATAGGTCCTAGCGACGAGCACGCATGTCGAATGAATGAATGAAGGCTTATCTTCTAATAGGACTTCCGCCCCCCCCCCACCAAATACTGGCCGCCATAAGACAGCAGCCCTCTGAGCCTCAGGGTCCACCTGCCCTGCCCCTGCCCCCTTCCGTGGTCCCTGGTGCTCCCAGCGCCAGGCTACCCTGTCCCCTTCCTCCATCTGAAGCCATGCCCCTCCCTCCCCTTTCCTCCTGATGAACCCTCCAGGGAGAGTCTTGACCTCACCCCCATCCCCTCTGTATTGAAACTGTCTTTTATTTGTTAGGTCTGAGAAATCTCACATCAGCTCTGCCTCTGGCCTCCCTTGCTCAATTATTCAACACGCAGAATCCGCGGGAGCCTGTTGCACTCACAGAGACATTATCAGACCACTGGCTCGGAACCTTGGTGCTCTCCGGCAGCCGCTTCTTCCTAATTATTCATTAATTCATTTCATAACTCTACAGAGAAGCCCGCGCCAAGCATCGGAGACAGGACCATGGTTCAGACTCAGACTGTGCCTTCCAGGGACTCATGGCCTCATGGAGGAGACAGATGTATAAGCAAATAATTATAGGAAGAGGAAAGGGGGGCTGGAGCATAAGACTGCCCTCAGTGCTGGGGGTGACTGGGGGCCACAATCACTTCCCATGGAAATGGAAACTCATCTGCCCACCGTAGTAAGCTCAAGAATCAGACACTTCCTCTCCCAGCTAACACTCTCTGGAGGACAAGAGTTTTGTGGTCCTTTTCTGGTATTTTGCAGAATCTCTGCATAGGTGTTTAGAAATCACCCTCTCACTGGGGATAAATCTGATTTGAAGATGACTCTGAAATTAGTAAAGGGCTTTCCTGATGGCTCAGACAGTAAAGAACCCACCAGGATTAGTGAGGTATTGCAAGGCAGCACTCCAGGGTGCATACCCACAGGGAATAGGGTCTGGAGGGGGCCATATCGCCCATCCTTTCTCTGATCTCTGTGCTAGCCCAAACAGCCCTGAGTCAGCGTTTCTATCTCCATCTCCTGTCCTTCTTTCCCATTCTCAGCGAGCACTGGACTTTGAAATAAATCCAGTCTACCAGTGTGACAGAGAGCATCACTGTCTGCCAACCCCTCTCTGGCCAGCTGAAGCCCTACTTTCAAAGGACAGTACCCAGAACTCCCTGGCTTGAGGTACCCCTCTGCCTGATCTCACCCACTGTATCAGACCCTGCAGATGGAACAGGGAGGCTTTGGGGCTCTGCAGTGATGCCGTTGGGCACCTTCATTCATTACAATCAGCACTGTGGTCCCTTTCCCCAGTTCAAGTTTAGCCCGGCCCCCAAGCTCACCCCTTCCCCACAGCTTGCCACCCATGTCCTGTTATGCCATGGATGGCTGTGCTCACTGAGAATGGGGTCTCCTGGCCTGGTCTGCTCTCTCCTATTTGGATAACAGTGGCTGCCAATGTTTCAGCGGCGGTTGGGAAAGGGTGGCAACATCCCTGGGGCAATGTCAACCCCAGGCAGGGTTCTGGAGTCAAGGCTCCAGTTGAACTGTGTGACTTTGACAAATCCACTGCACCTCTCTCATCCTCAGGTGCCTCATATGTGAAACAGGAGTTATTAAGACTCAGAGGTGTTGAGAGAATTAAATGAGTTCATATTAAGACTCAGAGGTGTTGAGAGAATTAAATGAGTTCATATAATGCACTTATCGCCGATCCTGGTACCTAGTAAGTGCTCGGTAAATGGTACGTAGCTGTTCAGGCTGAGATGGAAAACTTTCAGCAAATGCAGGTGGGAACGTGCAGGCTCCTTTGTTAGGAACTCTGACCACAGTGCCTAGGAGCCTCATGCTCACCATTCCCATCTTCTCTGCATCTCTCCTCCCTTCTTTGCCGGCTTCATCCACTTTTAATGAGGGTGAGCGGAACCACCTGGAAGCAGTCCCAGGGAAAGAGCGGGTGCTGTAAGTGGGCAGTGTTGCTATTTGAGGGGCTGGTTCTCTTGTTCAGGGGAATCAGCGGGGACATAAAGATTTCAGTTGGTAAAAGCAGGTCTCTATAAATGAAGCTGTTCAGTGAGAACCAGCTACCTGCAAGCAAGCAACGTTAGGCCAGCCTGGCTCTCATGGGGACTTGAAGCTGGATTCAGCTGATTTCCAAGTAACCCTGCAGGAATAGATTCATTGCCACCCCTTTTGCTTGAACACTCCAACAGCTTCCCCTCTCAGAGTAAATACCAGAGCCCTTGCAAAGGTCCCAGACAAACTCTCCCTCCTCTATCCCTCCCCCCACTCCCCAGCCTCAGGGCCTTTGCACTTGCAGTTCCCTCAGCCTGGAACCATCTTCCTCCCAAAGATGAGATGGTTCACTCCCTCACCTCCATCAGCTGTTTCCTCAAAGGTCAACTTCTCAGTGAGTTCCTTCCTGACCATCCTGTTCAAAATCGCAAGCCCCACCCCTCATCTGACCTCTTCCCAACTAATACATCCTATAGTCATTTAAATTCTTCATTTATATTCTCTAGAATGTGAGCTCCTTGGGGGCAGAGGTTTCCGGTTTGTTCATTGCTGTCCTTAGAACAGTGCCTGGCACATAGCTGGTGATCGGTATCTGCTGAATGAATGAATAAGTGATGGAAGGAAGAAAGGGCAGGTACCGCTTGCCCAGATCCTGCCATCACACGATGAGGGCTCCCAGCCTCCAGCCTTCCTCACCATGGCTCCCAGTGATCTCTCAAATGCACCCCTGACCATATCACTCTCTTCCTAAAAGTCCTTTATTGAACCCCTCACCCAATAATCCATGCTGCGCCCAAGCTTTCCCAGGAGAGGGAGAGCAAAGTCTGGGATGCACTTCTGTCCTCGTCCATCAAGGAGACCTTCAAGATAAAGGCCAAACTCCTCTGCAGGGCCCGTGCCCAGCCTCTGTGGCGTTCCCTGCATTCTTTGCTTTACACACCCAAGTTGTAGGCAATGAGCCACCCGGATGGGTGTTCCTGCTAAAGGCTGTTCTCTCCATCCTCTGTGCCTTTGACCCTGGGGCTGTACGTTCTGTCTGGACCACCCTTCCTGGCCTCCTTCACCCACCCTACCCTTGAAAACTCCTGTTCAGGCTTCTAAAGGCCATTGCCTCGTTCATGATCAGCTGTCACCTGGGTAAGACATTTTCCCTGACTGCACCCATTGCATGGGTGCGTCTGTAGCTTGGCAGCCCACTGGATTCTTTGGGGAACTTTAAAAACACCCATGTCTGGGTTCTACTGCCAGAGCCTATTGACTTGCTCTGAGATCAGGTCTGAGCATGTGCGTTTTTGTGTTCTTTTTTACAGCTTTGCTGAGGTATGATGGACACACGATAAACGGCATTTATTTGAAGCACACACTTAGATCAATCTTAACCTGTCTTACAGGTTAAGACCTGTAACCTGCTAAATCATCACAACTGGGATAAGGAAGATATCAACAACCTGTGACAGTTTCCCTGCTGCTGCTGCTGCTGCTAAGTCGCTTCAGTCGTGTCCGACTCTGTGCGACCCCATAGACGGCAGCCCACCAGGCTTCCCCGTCCCTGGGATTCTCCAGGCAAGAACACTGGAGTGGGTTGCCATTTCCTTCTCCAATGCATGAAAGTGAAAAGTGAAAGTGAAGTGGCACAGTTTCCTTGGAACTCCCTAACTCTCCCCACAGTTCTCTATCCACCCCTCCCTTTAGGCAACCATTAACCTGCTTTCCCTCCCTCTAAATTGTTTTATAATTTCTAGAATTTAATGTAATGAATTTAATGATTCCATATAAAGGGAATCATACGGTAAACACTGCTTTGAAAAAATCTTTTTTAACTGCGACAAAAGTCACATAACATAAAACATACTATTTGAACGATATTTCATGGTACAGTTCAGTGGCACCAAGCACACTCACATTTGTGTGCAACTCTCACCATCATCCATCTCTCAGATTTTTCACTTTCTAAGCTACATTCTTTTTTCTCAGCTTCTTTCACTCAGGACAGTTCATCTGCAATATGTACAGGTTGTGTCTCCCTGTCTTGGATTGTCTATCAGATGCGTTTATGTCTGACTCTTTGCGACCCCATGGACTGTAGCCCACCACGCTCCTCTGTGCACGGGATTATCACAGCAAGAATACTGGAGTGGGTTGCCATTTCCTACTCCAGGGGATCTTCCCAACCCAGATTGAACCCGTGTCTCCTGCATCTTCCACATTGAAGGCAGATTCTTTACTGCTTAAGCCACTAGGGAAGCCTGTGTCTCTCCGTAGTTCACTACTTACTGCTGAGTAGTGTCCCATGGGCTGGATATACCAAAGGTTGTTTAGTCATTGTATCCAACAGGCGTGTTGATGGACATTTGTATTATTTCCAGTTTTCAGTTCTTACAAGTAAGGCTGCTAAACATTTGACTACAAGTCTATGTGTAAATATAAGCTTTATTTTTTTGAGGGGGCAACATCTGGGAGTCGAACAGCTGAGTCCAAGGGTAGATGTATGCTTAACCTTTTAAGAAATTGCCCTGCAAATAGCTTCTCAGTACCCCTTTTCTAGGTTACATATATATATGTTAATAAGCGATACTTGTTTTTCTCTTTCTGACTTACTTCCCTCTGTATGACCGACTCTAGGTCTATCCACATCACTATGAATGACGCACTTTCATTCCTTTTTATGGCTGAGTAATATTCCATTGCATATATGCACAGCAGAAGTAACAACACTGTAAAGCAATTGTACTCCAGTAAGAAAGTAAAAAGGAAATTTCCCAACTTTTCCGCATAGTGACTAAACCATTTTTGGGTCCTCATCCACAGTGTAGGAGAGTCTTAGAGCGCATGGGGTTTTTAAAAACTCCCTGCTGCTGCTGCTTCTGTTTGGTCCCTAAGTTGTTTCTGACTCTGCGACCCCATGCACCGTGGCCCATCGGGCGCCTCTGTCCGTGGGATTTCCCAGGCAAGAATGCTGGAGCGGGTTGCATTTGCTTCTCCGGGAGATCTTCCTGACCCAGGGATCGAACGGCGGCTCTTGCTGCATCTCCTGCATCACAGGTGGGGTCTTTCCCACCGAAGCCCTGGGGAAGCCCCCAAATTCCCTAGGGACTGCTAATGAACAACTGGGGCTCTAAATAGATCAAAATGCTCTTTGAGATCGAAGTGCTGCCATGTAGGGACTGAGAGAAGGCTCTGGGGTACGATCCCCGTGAGTCCAAATCCCAGCTCTGCCACTTCCTCCTTAGGACACTCACCCTCTCTGTGCCCCAGTGTGTCCATTTATAAAATAAGGATGAGGAATGACAGCACTTGCTCAGAGAGTTACTGTGAGGACGTACATAAAATGTATTTACAATAGGCTCTGGGGTGTGGTCAGCACCTTCCAAATATTTACAATTATCTTTTAATCTCTGCACTTCTGGTGCCGAGTAAAACTTGCCCAGCATGTGTGGGGCTCTCTGGACCTGTCTTCGGGATGGACAATTAAGCAACTGGAGTGAGGCAATGGCAAAGTTTCTAGAATCCTCCAGGTGCTCACGTTCCAGGCTCCCGAGGCCCTCTGAGGTAACTGTGGGTCTCACCGCTCCCATTCCCACCAAGACCTCTGCTCCTCTGTTTCTGAGACTGGGGAACCAAGTCTCCTCCCTCCTCGGGTCCTGCCCAGGAAGACTGATGCACAACCCTTTCCCCTCCTATGAAAGGTCCTCCTCTGGGCCCAAGGCCACTGAGACATAGCAGGGGCTTCCTGGCCCCTGGTGGAGGAGGGCCATTGAACTGCAGCACCAGATAAGTCTGGTTTACATTCTTGTTCTGCCGCCAACTAGCTGGGTGACTGTGTGCAGGTCTTCAGATCTCTCTGGGATCTGTCTCCTCGTTTAGAAAACAATGACACTCCCAACACCTCCCCCAAAGGATTGCAGAGGGCCGAATCAGAACTGGTACTTTCCACAAAAGCATTCAGCACTGTGAGAAGTGTCACATGGGAAGAGTTCAGGACACTCTTATTCTTTAACCTCCAAGAGGCAGAAGGGGAGGGCAGCTTGGTCTGGACACCTGCTGTCTCTGCCCCCTTGCTCACCCCTATTCAGCGAGCATCCCCTTAGTCAATCTCATGAACTTGAATCCAAGGGCCCAGGATGGAGGTAGAATGCTTTTCCCCACTTATCCCCTTCCCTTGACCCTAGAGCTGAGGCGCCCCGCTCCCCACTTCCCCCATGAGCCCTCTTGGGACAAAGCCTGATAAGGAGCTCCGACTTATGGTGAGGTGTCCCAACTGATTTTTGAGGCCTCATCAGAGCCTGTCATCCCTGGCTTTCCACTGTCTGGCTTTGAAATGATGCCAGAAGACAAATGCCTTCTAGGACCTCCCTGGTGGCCCGGTGGCTAAGACTCCAAGCTCCTAATGCAGGGGCCCAAGTTCGATCCCTGGATCCCACATGCCACAACTGACGATCTCCTATGCCACAGTGAAGAGCGAAGATGCTGCGTGCCCTGACAAGATGGTGCAACCCAATAAATAAATACATTTATCCCCCTCCCCCTCCTCCCACACAAAAAGAAATGCCTTCCTTGCTTAGTGCCATGAGCAATCCTTAGGAGAAGGTCCAGGGTTCCCATTATAGAGTCTCCTTGGTTGCAGGGAACGCTCTCCTCATTTTCAACCTGCCCCAGCCAAAGCCAGGGGGTAAAGACCATGGTACAGATGCCCCTGTGCCTAGGCCAGTGCTGGGTGCTGTCAGAAAGTTCTGGATAACTGTGGTCCCTTGACCTGAGGGATCCTCATCTAATGTCTAGGCCTAGACTGAGCCTCCAAAATCACTTCCTAGTCATCAGTGCATTACACATGCAGAAACAGCTGTATAATTTGCAAAGCCCAGTGCAAAATACAGAGCCCTTCAAAACGTGGTTAAGAATTGCAAGAGGGCATGAAACCAGGCATGGGGCCCTGGTGCCCTACATGACTGCAGGGGCCTTATAAACCCGAGGGTGGTCCTAAATGTAGGGGGCTAAAAAATGGCACATCCTTTCCACAGGCTATGGAACAGCAGGATGAAGGTCAGGCTGAGGAGGACGAGAAGACAGTCTTGACCTTCAGGAGTTCACAGTCTCATGGCAGATGCAGAGAGAAGTCAGTAGGTAAGCCTAGCACTGAGCCACAAGCCCAATGGCAGAGGCATGACGGGAGTGGAATGAACTTATGGGAGGCAGCTTTCCTGCTGTGTAGAGGTCAGGGATGACTTCTAGGAAAAAATTATTCAAGATCTGGATTTTATAGGGTAGGAAACCTGTGAGGGATCCTGAACTCCCAGGGATTCCATGGTTCATGAAGTTACACCTTGGATCTCTCATCTTGACCCCAGACTCCAGCCAGTCCACTAGCCATGAAACCTTCTAGATCTCAACTCCAGGTCAACCTTGGTCCCACCTGCACATCTCAACCACAGTCATGGGAGCTGACTGTCCTTATGGCTGCAAATCCTCAAAGACTCAGTCTCCACAAAGTGAACTTTGATTTGGGCCATCATTCCTAATGATGCTGAGGCTTAGATTTGAATTGCATGGAAGGGAGACACTCAGCTAGTGAGCAAATCTAGGTGACCACTGGACATCTCTGGCTCTCTGGGGTTCTCTTCTTGGGTTTATGCAGCAACTCCTTTGAAGTGATGAAAATCTTTATTTTATTCTGAAAAAGCATTTCCCAAAATAGAGCCAACTGCCCGGGGTGGTAATGGAAGTAAAAAGTAAGTGAGGAGTCTAAGGAAGTAATGGGTTTTAGCTAGAAAATAGAAGCCGTGGGTGAATTAAGGAATGGATGTTGAATTTGATGGTAGCTTTGATTCGTGAGTGTTTGAAAACAAGGAAAAGATGATTTATGAAATCATTTCAGCAAGTGCTTCAGCCAGGGCAAAAATTGCTCATTGAGTGGGAATGAATACTTTGGTGACAGCTCAAAAGGCAGTTGAGTGTTGTAAGAATTTGCCCAGGGAACCCATGATTCTCCATGAAAATGCTCTTGGAATACAGCTGGGAGCCCCATCAACATTTCCATAAAAGAGCTGAGTGGTGGAGGCAGTTCTGTGGCAGTCGGCTGACCTCTGAGCACAGGAAAGTCTTCAATGTTCTACAGAGTTTTTCCCCTTTGCTGCAGAAGTTAATAGGGGTGTGGCATTGTCATTCATCATGATGCCATTTCTGCTCAGAAGCTTTGCTGAAGCTCCACATGAATGCTGGTCGAGTAATGATATGAGGCAATGGAAAGGGAAGTTTATTTTAGTGGAGAATTAATTTTAATATTTTATAAATGGCTCTGGTCTTTAGTTATGGAATCATTAAAGATATGAAGAGGACATCAAAATACTTTTTTTAGAAGTACAAACTCTACTAATTTAACAGAGGAAATGTCCCAAGCTATTGGAGGACTTGGGAATGTCAAGTTCTCAGAATATACCCTACCCGAATTTCAAGGATCTACCAACAAAGGGAGGCTCGCTCACCCCAGTGGGAACATATCTGGGCAGCGTGTGGATGTGTAGTCATTTGGTCATGTCCAGCTCTTCGTGACTCTACGGACTGTAGCCCATCAGGTTCCTCCGTCCACAGGATTTTTCGGGCAAGAACACCGGAGTGGGTTGTCATTTCCTTTCCCAGGAACTCTTCCCATCCCGGGGATGGAATCCGCATCTCCTGCATTAGCAGGCGGATTCTTTATGCGGAGCCACCCGAGAAACCCTTGAAATACCCAGCTGTATATATTCTTGCTTAGTGACTGAGCACATCCGCACTCACAGAGGACCTCAGGTTCAAGTGTGCACACCCCTTTCCCCCTACATCACACAGGTATCTCTACAGACTTCTTTCCCTTTCTGTGTGATGCCACTTCCTCCCCTCACCACTTCTCAGGTCAGATCCTAGCCAAAGGTACATAAAAGCCACTCGATAGGTGTTCCAGAGGTATCACAAGGAAAAAGCACGAACCTCTTGTGACCACCCTTCCCCCACCCCCACCACACACAGGTGCTAGCCCTGAAGTCAAGGCTTCCATGTTGGGAAGAAAAATCCCAATGGGCCTACCCAGGGAGACTGGGGCCAACCGGCTTAGAGTAACCTGATCAAATGCCTTATTCAGGGCACTGGGTGTCTCAGAAAATCCTAGGTCACACTCTGCTTCAGTTCAGTTCAGTTCAGTCGCTCAGTCGTGTCTGACTCTTTGCAACCCATGAATTGCAGCACGCCAGGCCTCCCTGTCCATCACCAACTCCCAGAGTTGACTCAGATTCACGTCCATCAAGTCAGTGATGCCATCCAGCCATCTCATCTTCTGTTGTCCCCTTCTTCTCCTGCTCCCAATCTCTCCCAGCATCAGAGTCTTTTCCAATGAGTCAACTCTTCGCATGAGGTGGCCAAAGTACTGGAGTTTCAGCTTCAGCATCATTCTTTCCAAAGAACACCTAGGACCGATCTCCTTTAGAATGGACTGGTTGGATCTCCTTGCAGTTCAAGGGACTCTCAAGAGTCTTCTCCAACACCACAGTTCAAAAAGCATAAATTCTTCGGTGCTCAGCGTTCTTCACAGTCCAACTCTCACATCCATACATGACCAGAGGAAAACCATACCCTTGACTAGATGGACCTTTGTTGGCAAAGTAATGTCTCTGCCTTTTTTTTTTTTTAAATTTTATTTTAACTTTAGTTTATTTTACAATACTGTATTGGTTTTGCCAAACATTGACATGAATTCACCACGAGTGTACATGTGTTCCCAAACATGAATCCCCTCCCACCTCCCACCCCCTACCATCTCTCTGGGTCCTCTCCATGCACCAGCCCCAAGCATCCTGCATCCTGCATCGGACATAGACTGGCAATTCGTTTCTTACATGATAGTA
>SJYQ01016597.1:0-37020 GCA_006410935.1 Redunca redunca | reverse complement strand
TGAATATGCTATCTAGGTTGGTCATAACTTTCCTTCCAAGGAGTAAGCGTCTTTTAATTTCATGGCTGCAGTCACCATCTGCAGTGATTTTGGAGCCAAAAAAAATAAAGTCTGACACTGTTTCCACTGATTCCCCAGCTATTTCCCATGAAGTGATGGGACCAGATGCCATGATTTTGTTTTCTGAATGTTGAGATTTAAGCCAACTTGTCCCTCTCCTCTTTCACTTTCATCAAGAGGCTTTTTAGTTCTTCTTCACTTTCTGCCATAAGGGTGGTGTCATCTGCATATCTGAGGTTATTGACATTTCTCCCAGCAATCTTGATTCCAGTTTGTGCTTCTTCCAGTCCAGTGTTTCTCATGATGTACTCTGCATAGAAGTTAAATAATCAGGGTGACAATATATAGCCTTGATGTACTCCTTTTCCTATTTGGAACCAGTCTGTTGTTCCATGTCCAGTTCTAACTGTTGCTTTCTTGCCTGCATACAGATTTCTCAAGAGGCAGGTCAGGTGGTCTGGTATTCCCATCTCTCTCAGTATTTTCCACAGTTTATTGTGATCCACACAATCAAAGGCTTTGGCATAGTCAATAAAGCAGAAATAGATGCTTTTCTGGAACTCTCTTAGTTCCTATTATATTTCCAGACCTCTGAGCTGTGAAAAAGACCCTTGGAGCAGAACACTTGAGACAGAGGGAAGAGGGCTGATTTGAAGGACTCCCTTCTCTATGATGACAGAAACTCAGGGGACACGAAGTCTTCCTTGGACAGTGTTCTGCAAGGAAGTCAGAAACCACGAGACCACTCCATGGGAGCATCCCTGGATGCTAAAGCCTGGGAACTGTGCACACCTGCTATTGTTCCACCCCCTGACCAATTGTCACACGAGAGGTAAATGTGATGGGACATAGTCTGAGTCCACTCATGCTGGTTCAGCACCTAGATGCTCCCCAGCTATGATATTAACAGCCTGCTCAACTTTCTCTTAGGTGGACATAAGGAATAGCCGCACATATAAAGGAGAGGAAGGCTGAGCTGCTCTGCACTGCTCCTCATCCTGTGGCCAGCGTGGGGGACTAGATGGAGAAGAGGAAAACCTGGCTTCAAGGGCCAGTCATGCAACAATCAGCAGAGTCATGTGGCTGCTCAGACCTTCAGCTTCCTCATTTCCAAAATGGGCAAGCTAGTAGTTCCTGTCCTGACTGTTGTTATCAAGATCCAGCGAGTCAGTGGCCATGAGTGTTTGGGAGACTACAAACTCCACTGCACATGTGAGAGGTTATTTTCTATTATTATGTAGCAGTGGGCATGGCACTTCCTGCTTCAGCATAATTGTCAATTCCTTTTATGTTTATTGAGGGCAGGTCCTTACCTCTTTTCTAAAGAGGAGGGGACATATCTGGCTTCTTTCCCTGCTCTCTCATTTTTTCCTCTTCAAGAAAAGAGGAGCACAACTGATTACTTACAGCTCAATATTTATCAGGCCATATTTTCAAGAGCAAAAGGGCTGACTCTTGTGTTTTGCTCTGATTTAATCTGCCTTCTAGAAAAAAGCACCATTCTGTCCTCATCCACCCTTTCCGTGTGTGACTGGGTGGATAAATCTGGTCAACCTTAGCCCTTGTGACTGCCAATCTTTTCTTTGAGAGGAAGATGGGCAGTTCCATCTTATTCCCCAGTTTAGCCCTATCTAAGTCCCCCACTTTGGGAAGCTTGTCAAATAAGAAGTTAATAAAGCTGGTTCTCTGACTCTTGTTTTGGCAAGTGATCTTTGCAGTACTTATTTCTTTGACTTAAAACTTAAATGGGAAGAGGAATGTCTTAAGCCACCTGAACTCTTGTTACTCATCTCTACAGTGTTTTATAAATCCCAGGTGGCAGATGGACCCCAAGGTGATCCCCTCAAATTCCCCACCTTTTGATGTTCCTACCTTTGTGTAATACCATGCCCTGAAGTGTGGGTGAAGCCTATGGTTTGTTTCTAACAATAGAACATGGAAAAGGCGACAGGATGTCACTCTCATGATTATGTCATATTAGAAGACTGGATATAGAGACTCCCCTTGCAGTTTCATGAACTTAAATGCCTTGCTGGAGAAGCCCATTTGACAAGGAGCTGAAGTGACCTCTAGGAACTAGGACCGAGGGCGTCCTCTGGAACACAGTGCGGTACCCAGCAATCTGACAGAAAGCTGGGACTCCTCAATAATAGAGCTACAAGGACACAAAGTCTTCCAGCAACCTGAATGAGCTTGGAAGGGGATTCCTCCTCAGTCAAGCCTCCAGATGAGAATGCAGCCCAGCTGACTTGACTGCATCCTGTAAGACCCTGAGCAGAGGATTCCATTAACCCACGCCCAGCCTCCTGACCCATATAATTGTGTTAGTATTATTAACTATGAGATATTAAGTGTGAGTTGTTTTAGGCTGCTGTGGCAACATAATACTTGTATAATTTCTACTTGTGATCACTGATTATTGTGATGATGACTATTGCATTCATTTTCTGTTGGGACTTTACCTTCTGGAGGCTACATTCTTAGGCCTCTGCTAACCCTCACTCTTGTTGGTTGCATGCCCCTCTTGGAGAGTTCTGTGCACATCCTGTCTATTCCCTGGAGAAGGCCCCGTAAGGCTCTCCCATCATCCCTCACTTAGAAGTGATAAATGAAACTGTGGGGATCAGTGAGATCATATGAGAAAGAACTGGAAAAGAAAGAACAGAACAAGGACCAAACCTTGGGAAATGTTCCCATTTAGAGGTGACTGATCCAAATTGAGATGTGTTATAAATACAAAATACATGCTCAATCTTAGAGACTTAGTATGAAAGGAATATGAAAATACATCCATGTGAAATATGCCATTAATATTTTTTACAATGATTACTCAAAGAGTAATATTTTGATTGTGTTAGCTTAAATAAAATACATGATTAGATTTAATTCACCTGTTTCTTTTTACCGTTAGAAATTTAAAATTACTTATATGGCCCTTTCTGAGGTTTACATTGTATTTCTATTAGATCTATCACTAGATATTTTGGAATTATTTTCTGGTGCCTGGTACTGTGCTAAAGATTTATGACACTATGTCATCTGATCCTCATGGTAACCCTCTATCATTTCTACTTTACAAATAAGAAAGCTGAGGTTTGGAGAACTTAAATGACTTTCCCAATATTGTGCTAGAAGTTCATCAAGAGACAGAAGTTCAAAATCAAGTCTGTTGGACTAAGAATTCCTTGCTGGAAACGACTATGCGGACTCCTTAGACAAATGAATGAGGGAGGTAGTGAATGAATGAGTGCATGTTTCTGATGGCAATGAGAGGTGGAATGATTCCAGCTCTTGCTACCAGACTCCACAGGCAAAGGCAAGCCCTGTTGCAGACATGGCACCCCAGGCTTCCTCCCTCCCACCTCCCCCATGTAAAACTGCCACACAGCCTCCCTGAGGAATCTCTGTGTCTGTAGTCACTGATCTGACCATCATTCCAGCTCTCCCCACAACCCGACCTCTGTTCCCATCAAGTGAGCCCAGCTTTGCAGAACTACAGGGTGACGTTGGATGGCATCTGACATTGAGCTCAGGCCTGGCACTTGGGAGAGGGTATTTCTATAGAGGCTCCCGTGGCACACACTCCCACTCCTTGCCCTGCCTGGCAGGGGAGAGCAGATGCCCACTGCACAGAGCAGCCATGCCTGCCAGCCCCGGCTTTCCCAGGAGGGAGGCAGCTTCCTGTAAGCCTGCAGGGATGGTACTCACACGTGTGGGTGCAGGGCTGAACCCCCGGGGAGGTGGACTGATTCGTGCTCAGCCACCTTCTCCCGCCTCCCTGAAATCCAGAGCCAGGAAATGACTTCCCAGATCCCTTAACTGATAAGTGGCAACTTCTGGATTCTAATCTATATCTGTTTAACTGCAAAAGGTGTGTTATGTTTTCCATAACCCATGCTGCCTCCCATGTGCATCATCCATGGCTTGCTTCTCTAAGCCTCGGTTTCCTCATCAGTAAATCGGGATGGTAATAATCGGGCTGCTGGGAGGATTCACTGGGAGAATGCATGTGAGGAGCTCAGCACAGGCCCTGGCATAGCACAGACACTCTGGAAACTGGTGCAATTATCATCATCAGGCTCACCACTGTCACTGTGGCAGCCCCTCCCCCGGTGTCTGTGGGGACACTGGGGACACCTCTGGCAGTTGAGAGGATCTCCTTCAAGGCTTCTGGTGCAGCTCAAGGACACCTTTCTGTACAGCATGACTCAAGATTAACACGCAGGGGATGAGCACAGTGTTCGTCCTCCCTGGAGGCCCTGCCGGGGCCACATCAGCCATGACCTCCCGAGTCCCCCCAGGCCCTGAGACAATGGGTGAGCTGGCGTCAGCGGCCTCGTGGACACTCACGACCAATGCTCCTCCAGCCCCGTGGATGCGGTGGCCAGCCAGCTTGCCTCAGTGGGGCTGCTCCAGGACAGGGGGGTCTGCAGACCCCTGGAAGCAGTGTGTCTGTCTTGGGCTTTCCTCCTGACCCCATCGTTTCAGCTTTTGAGTGATGCCACTCATCTGACGTCCTTTCTATCATGTGCATGGGTGAGAGCAGGAGCAGGGCCACCAGCTTCCGGCAGCTCCGGGAGATGCTGGTGTGAAATGTGGTGTGAAAATGGGGAGACTGATTGCTCCTTTGCCTTTTCCAGAAGCTTTGGGCAGGCCAAGTGGGATGTGCACGTGCCCTCAGCAGGATAGCTAGGTTTTACTCTGGGGGCTGACCAAGGAAGCCTGTCTCCAGGATCTCAACTCCAACCCTCCTCACTTTCCTGCCCAGCTCCTCCTGGGCCCTGGGGAGCCCTCAAGGGCTGGTGCTAAGACCTGTTCCTGGAGATCCTCCAAAGAAGGGAGTCTACTGTTCACAGAGATGCCAAGGACTCTTTTCGAGAGGATTTGGATGGGTTGGAGGCAGACAGCACAATTTGCCAAATAAATCAGAACTTGATACTTCTATCAGCCCAGGAGACAAATATTTATACTATTTATATCACTGACACTCCCTAGGGAAGCTGATCTATATAGAACCAGATGCTGCTTAGGAGGTAAAAAACATTTTAAAGTTCCTGAGGGTCACTGTCATGGTTTAGCAATGCTTGTGGCTTCCCCAGTCAGGGATGGGATGGCGGTGGGGAGTGGGGGCAGGGAGGTGGGTGGGAAGAATGGGGATGGATGGAGCATGGATGCAGAGATGGACTCCCTGGGGACTTTCAAATGGTAAACTATGCAGTGAAAAGGGACCTGGCTTGAGAAAAGATGGGGGAATGTGGCTCAGCATTTGCTTCCCCCTGTTAGACCTCTCACAGCACAGAGAGGGTAAACCATGCATCCAAGGT
This sequence comes from Redunca redunca, assembly GCA_006410935.1. Taxonomy (NCBI): domain Eukaryota; kingdom Metazoa; phylum Chordata; class Mammalia; order Artiodactyla; family Bovidae; genus Redunca; species Redunca redunca. Next base: position 31,636 of record SJYQ01016597.1, on the reverse strand, counting down.
TGTACAGCTTTAAGTCAATCTTGGCATCTGATTCCACATCTTAGCTCCCAGGTACCCATCCTGATCCAGGCCTTGTCTTCCTCTAACTCTCTCCTCAACCAGACTCCAGGCCTGGCCCAGCCAGACTCCAGCCGTGCCAGACCCCACTCTAGCCACGCTGACTGCCTCCAGAGCACCCTCCGGGCCTGCTCTGGGCCTGCTGCCTGGCTCTCTGGCGTGGCCCCAGGCTTCACTGCCAATGGCGCCAATGTGTCTGCTATAGGAAGGTCTCTCCAGGCAGGCAGGAAGTGGACTCAAAGGAGGGAGCAGAGAAGCCAGCCAGCATGGGGGCATCCCTTCCCCCTGGGAGGCTGGCCAAGGGGGCTGCAGGGCAAAGGTGATGGGGTCTGAAGTGCTTCGAGGGGTCAGCAAGGAGGCTGAAGAAGAGACTCATTATTCATACATTCATTCAGGCCTTCTTGCACCCCACCAACACCAACTGAGATCAAACCAGTCAATCCGACTGGAAATCAACCCTGACTATTCATTGGAAGGACTGATGCTGTAGCCGAAACTCCAATACTTTGGCCACCTGATGTGAAGAGCCAGCTCACTGGAAAAGACCCTGATGCTGGGAAAGACTGAAGGCAGGAGAAGGGGGCAACAGAGGATGAGATGGTTGGATGGCATCACCGACTCGATGGACATGAGTTGAGCAAGCTCTGGGAGATAGTGAAGGACAGGGAAGCCTGGCATGTGGCAGTCCAGGGGGTCACAAAGAGTAGGGCTTAGAGACGGAACAACAACTGCCCCAGGCCCTGAGTGGGGTCAGGTTGAATGAGACAACTTCCTGCCCCTGGGCTCCCAAGTCAGTAGAGGAGGCACCTGTGAGAAAGGCAGTGAGGAAGTGAGGAAAGGCTTGGCTGCCTGAAGACAGTTCCCCTCTGTCCTCAGCCAGCTGTTGCATGCAGTTAACTGAGCTCCAGGGAGCTGGAGGGAGGCCCAAGAGGAACAGCCATGCTCTTTGCCCTCAGGGGCTCGCGACCTGGCTGGGGAGACAGGACTTCTGCTTTGGAAGAACCTGAGCTCCCAGGATGCTGGAGCCCAGGGCAGATGCTCCAGTCAGAGGCACACAGAGCAAGTTCCTCTCTAGCTCAGGGAGGGGGCAGACCTCAAGGAAAAGGCTGGGTCTTTTATAGGAGAAAAACAGACCAGCCGAGAGGAGCAAAGAGAGAAGGGAAGGCTTAGAAATAGGGGCTGCTGCAGTTTTAGCAGGAACCGCCCCCTACCTGCCTGTGGCCTCTGGTCCCCTTCCTCTGCCCTGCCCCCTGCAGAGCTGACAGCCCTGAGCACAGGCTGGGATACTGTAAACACACATCATTCATTTGCCTACCTTAAGGGAGGCTTGTAAGTCTTTCTTTGTGTGTGGGTTTTCATCAAGAAGTAATCTTTACAACCACAAAAAATGTCCAATAACATTTCTCTCCCTTGGCAAACATCTCCCCGTATATCAAAGGCTCAAATACACAGTGCGGAGACTCACGGAGACAGGAGCTGGAGAGAGCTTTACAGCAGCCCACAGGAGCCGTCTGAGGGTCACGTGGGCTCACCCAAATCTCACGTGGCTCCCGGAACTGATAACTGGCAGGCAGGAGAGATTCCTCCCACGTGTGTTCATTCTACCTCTCTTTTGGAAACACTTCTCTGGGGCCAGGCACTGGGCTGGGCACAAGAGACACAGACATCACCAGGTCATGCTGCTTGTCCCCGAGAAGGTGGTTTTGCCTGCTGTTTTAAGTGCTGTGTATATTGTAACTCGTTTAACCCTTGCAAAAGCCCTGGAACGTACTCTGACTCTTCACATTTTACAGATGAGGAAACTGAGCCCCAAGGCAGTTTAAGTAAGTTGCCCGAGGTCACAAGGCTGGTCAGTGGCAGAGCAGCTTTGCCTGTATGTTTCATCTATCGGACTGTGAGCATCTCAAGGTCAGGGCTGAGGGTTGTTCATCTTGGCACAGGGCTCAGCATAAAGGAGTGCTCGGGAAAATGCTGGCAAATGTACAAGCATGAACATGACAGCCAGAAGGGCACACAGGCCCACCTTAGAATCTAACTTCTGCCTTGCACAGTGAAGCCACCAAACCCCAGAGAGCAGAGGAGCTTCCCTAAGGAGTGACCTTCTTAGGACCAGTCTCCTGGCCCATTGCACACCGGCGTGCTTGGGTGTTTGCACACTTTCTGTCTGTGAGTGCCCCAGAGGAGGACACATTCTATGGATAAAGCAGCCATTGTGAGCCAGATACAACATCAGCTGATTGATGTGCCCACCCAGCTCACCTCTCCAGGGAGGAGGGGGCTGGACTGACCCAGCTCAGGGAGCTCCGAGCCGGGGTGCTTTCCACTGTACGGAGCTCCACGCAGCCTGCCTCTCGCTGGGCAAGCTTCAGCCCTCCCTTCAGGAGCCTGGCACAAGTCTAGGTGCAGGAAGGAAGCTCCAAGAGGTCCACCCCCATCACCAGAGGACATGGCTTACAAAGACAACTGGCTCACACCTGCACCTGTTCTGCAAGGGGCAGCAGGTCCAGGGACACACTTCGCATGGACTAGAATCGCCTTTGTCTCCATCAAGGGCTTCTGATGGTTTGGGGTCACACACCCAATAGTACTATTATCAATCCCTCTCCATTTTCCTTACCTAGCTCTATTCTTCATGACACAAAGACCCATCAAATATAGTACTGATGTGCTTGGCATGTATCTGTTCTATACTCTCAGATTTATTTATTTTTTATATAAATTTATGTTTTATACTCCTGGATTAGAACAGCAACACACTATTCACTGCCATATATTAAATGCCTACAACAATGCCAGGTTCAAAATTTTTTTTCAAAATAAATGAAAGACAACAAAAGAAAACACAAGACATCAACAAAAGACAAAACCACAAGATCATCTCAATAGCTGCAGGAAAAGCATTAGCTGAAATTTAACATCCATTCATGTTAAAAAATCCTACCAAAGTGGGTATAGAGGGAACAGATCTCAACATAATAAAAGCTATTTATGACAAACTCATGTCAACATAATACTCAACACTGAAAAGCTGAAAGCCTTCCTGATAAAATCTTGAACAAGACAAGGATACCCTCTTTTAACTACTTCCCATCAATATAGTATTGGAAGTCAATTAGATAAGAAAAAGAAGTGAACACTTTCCAAGCTGGAAGGGAGGAGGCAAAACTGTCATTATGCACAGATGTGTGTGCATCAGCTCAGTTCAGTTCAGTCGCTCAGTTGCATCTGACTCTTTGCGACCCCATGAACCGCTTCACATCAGGCCTTCCTGTCTATCACCAACTCCTGGAGTCCACCCAAACCCATGTCCATCGAGTTGGTGATGCCATCCAATCATCTCATCCTCTGTCTCCCCCTTCTCCTGCCCTCAATCCCTCCCAGCATCAGGGCATTTTCTGATGAATCAGCTCTTCGCATCAGGTGGCCAAAGTACTGGAGTTTCAGCTTCAGCATCATTCCTTCCAAAGAATACCCAGGACTGATCTCCTTTAGGATGGACTAGTTGGATCTCCTTGCAGTCCAAGGGACTCTCAAGAGTCTTCTCCAACACCGCAGTTCAAAAGCATCAATTCTTCAGTGCTCAGCTTTCTTTATAGTCCAACTCTCACATCCATACATGACCACTGGAAAAACCATACCCTTGACTAGACAGACCTTTGTTAACTACTTTGTTAACTACTTTGTCTCTGCTTTTGAATATGCTGTCTAGGTTGGTCATAACTTTCCTTCCAAGGAGAAAGCGTCTTTTAATTTCATGGCTGCAATCACCATCTGCACTGATTTTGGAGCCCATAAAAATAAAGTCTGCCACTGTTTACACTGTTTCCCCATCTATTTCCCATGAAGTGATGGGTCCAGATGCCATGATCTTCATTTTCTGAATGTTGAGCTTTAAGCCAACTTGTTCACTCTCCTCTTTCACTTTCATCAAGAGGCTCTTTAGTTCCTCTTCACTTTCTGCCATAAGGGTGGTGTCATCTGCATATCTGAGGTTACTGATATTTCTCCCGGCAATCTTGATTCCAGCTTGTGCTTCTTCAAGCCCAGCGTTTCTCATGATGTACTCTGCATATAAGTTAAATAAGCAGGGTGACAATATACAGCCTTGACGTACTCCTTTTCCTATTTGGAACCAGTCTGTTGTTCCATGTCCAGTTCTAACTGTTGCTTCCTGAATGCATGCATGCTAAGTCACTTTAGTCGTGTCTGACTCTTTGTGACACTATGGACTATAGACCGCAAGGCTCTTCTATCCATGGGGTTCTCCAGGCAAGAATACTGGAGTGGGTTGCCATGCTCTCCTCCAGGGGATCTTCCTGACCCACATCTCTTATGTCTCATGCACTGGTGGGCAGGTTCTTTGCCACTACTGCCACCTGGGAAGCCCATATGCAGATGACATGATACTGTATAGAGAAAAAACTTGGAAACCCCACACCAAATCTATAAGAACTTATGATGAATTCATCAAGGTAGTAGGATGTAAGATTAACATACAGAAATCTGTTGCATTTCTTTGCACTAACAATGAAATATCAGAAAGGGGGGGGGGAAGTCCCTTCTGAAATTGCATCAAAAAAGTAAAACACTTAGGAAGAAACCAAACCAAGATGGTGAAAGACTTATATGCTGATAAAGGAAACTGAAGGTGATTCCAAGGAATGGAAAGACAGCCCATGCTCCTGGACTGGAGGAATTAATATTGTTAAAGTAGCCATACTACCCAAATCAATCTACAGATTTAATATGACCCCTTCGAAATTATTGTCTTCGTTGGTAGTTAAAATGGATGTATAGAACTGTCAAAAACTCACTGAATTGAACACATAAGACCTGTTCATTCTATTGTAAAAATTATGCTTCAATTAAAAGAGAAATAAAAGTTATGAAAAAGAAATGAATGAACCCCTTTGAGAATCTGAAGAAATTCAACTGATCTATGGATCCTCCCTCTCCCAAGAGCACACACGCACTCACATGGCTGCATAAGTATCTGAGGGCCATGGGTTACAGAATCCGCCACAATGTCTGGTCATCTAGGTTCCTCCCTGATAAAATTCCTGGCAGCCAAAATCTGAATTACTCTAAGCAGAAACAATGCCACACAGGCGCCATCTTTAAAGGAGTCAGCCGGGGCCTCCTCTCCCAGTGGGACAAGGACATTGTGAAGCCATGGGGCTCTCCTTCTGATGCTCCACATGGCCCCCGGGGACCTGCTCTCCACGCCCAGCCATGGACCTGCCTGGTGGATGCTGAAATGAGTCTGAGCTTTGCTTCTCTCCTCACAGGGAGAAATGCAGCTGGTGGAGCCCATTTACTCTCCATTGGCCCTGCCGCTGCCTCCAAGCACAGCTAATGAGTGCGCTTGACCTCACATGCTCACCCCAGCAGCTCTGCAAATGTCACTCAAGATCCCGCCTGACATCCAAATGCAGAGGGCACAGTATTTTAAATTAAAAGTTATATCCTCACATGTTCCATTTCTCTACTCTTCCAAAAACAACTTGTTGATCATTCTGGGCCTTTGATGCCAGGCTAAGGGAGCAGGGTCGCCTGCTCACCTGAACAGAATGTAGTAATTTAACTTTCAGAGGAAGCTCAGGCTGCGGGTGGCCCAGGGTTTCTGCTGGCCATGGTGAAGCGCCGAACAAAAGCATACCTGTCCTGATCAAGAGGGGCTTCCCAGGGGGCACCAGCAGTAAAGAATCCACCTGCCAATGCAGGAGACTTGAGAGATGTGGGTTCCATCCCTGGGTTGGGAAGATCCCCTGGAGGAGGGCAGAGCAACCCACTCCAGTATTCTTTCCCGAAGAATCCCATGGGCAGAGAGGCCTGGCACACTACAGTCCATAGGGCTGCAGAGTTGGACATGAATGAAATGACTTAGCACGGATGCATGCACATGATCAAGGGCTGTGGAGACATGCATAGGAGCTAGGGCAGAGATGACTGAGGACAGGGTGACATGAATCCAAATGGAGGGCCTGCTACAAGGGGATCTCAGGAGCCGTCAGGGCATCCCTGGCATAAAGGTGTAGCCTTAGGTCATGCTGCATCTCTGGGGTCCTGGCCTCTGCCCTCATTGCTACTCTGGCTCCAACACCACCTTCACAGCTCTGCCTAAGTCAAATGTTCATCCTGTCTGGGGTACCCTCTAACCCAGGGGAGCTGATGGTCTACCCCGGGCTCAGACCAGGCCTGCCCTGACCCAAAACAGCAAGAGAGGCATCACAGCTTGGGCATGATCTTGTGAGTGATCTGGGAAGGTCTCCCTGCTCCAAAATCTCTCTCCACTGTCCCGTTATGAAGCCCAAAGTTCCACCACTATAGACATTTTCTTTGGATGAAGCCTCTGGCTCTGCCATAATGAGACACTGGGCAGTTCTGAACTGCTCTGACTCTCACTGATAAGACGGAGACGTGAATATCTGCCTCCTTGCGTTGATTTGACAATTAAATGGAGTAATCTATGTAAAGTTTCTAGTGTGGTTCTTGGCAGATAAAATTGATGTTGGTTCCTTACACTCTTCTTTACCTTCCTCAAGTGTGTCTGAGTTCAGAACTTTTTCAACAAAAAGGCGGCAGGAGATGGGATGAGAGGAGACAGGGAGGGGAAACAGGAGAGAAATAAGTTCTTAGTCCAAGCCATTAATCAAGGAAAGAGGTAAAAAGGGAAGAAGGATGATAAGGATGTGAGTTAGGAGGAAAGAAATTAGGAAGTTACAGAAAAGGAAAGAAAGGAGGAAGGAAGGAAGGAAATACCTTGAGTTCCTCTGGGCCAGGCTCTGTCCAGGGTGCTGAGGGAAAGAGGCAGTAATGACCTACCCTTAGAAGTATCTATCTGGTGTTAGTGGATTTTTTGATGATAGCCATTCTGACTGGTGTGAAGTGATATCTCATTGTAGTTTTGATTTGCATTTCTCTAATAACTAAGATGTTAAACATCTTTTCATTTGTCTGTTGGCCATATGTATGTCCTCTTTGGAGAAATGTCTATTCAGGTCTCCTGCCCATTTCTGGAGTGGGCTATTTTTTTGACGCTGTTAAGCATCATAAGCTGTTTGTGAATTTTGGAGACTAATCCCTTATTGGTCACATCATTTGCAAACATTTTCTCCAATCTGTGGGTAGCCTTTTAATTTTGTTTATTGTTTCCTTTGCTCTGAAGAAGTTTTTGAGTTTAAATAGGTCCCATTTGTTCATTTTGCTTTTTATTTCCATTACTCTGGGAGATGGACCAAAAAAGATGTTGTTATGATTTATGTCAGAGTGTTCTGCCCATGTTTTCCTCTAGGAGTTGTATATGTCCAGCCTCACATTTAGTTTTTAATCCATTTGGAGCTTATTTTTGTGTGTATGGAGTTAAAGAATGACCTTGCTGTTGTTCAGTCACTCAGTGATGTTCATCTTTTTGTGACCCCATGGACTGCAGCATGCCAGGTTTTCCTGTCCAACTCCTGGCTCATGTCCATCAAGCCAGTGATGCCATCCAACTGTCTCATCCTCTGTTGCCCTCTTCTCCTCCTGCCTTCAATCTTTCCCAGCATCAGGGTCTTTTCTAATGAGTCAGCTCTTCACATAAAGTGGCCAAAGTATTGAAGCTTCAGCTTCAGCATCAGTCCGTCCAATGAATATTCAGGGTTGATTTCCTTCAGGATTAACTGGTTTGATCTCCTTGCAGTCAAAGGAACTCTCAAGAGTCTTCTCCAACACTACAGTTCAAAAGCATCAATTCTTCAGGGCTCAGGCTTCTTTATGGTTCAACTCTCTTATCCAAACATGACTACTGGAAAAATCACAGCTTAGGCAGATCTTTGTAGTAATGTCTCTGCTTTTTAATACACTATGTAGGTTGGTCATAGCTTTTTTTCCAAGGAGCAAATGTCTTTTCATTTCATGGCAGCAGTCACTGTCCCCAGTGATTTTGGAGCCCATAAAGTTTATCACTGTTTCCATTGTTTCCCCATCTGTTTGCCATGATGTGAATCACTGCAGATGGTGACTGCAGCCATGAAATTAAAAGACGCTTACTCCCTGGAAGAAAAGTTATGACCAACCTAGACAGCATATTCAAAAGCAGAGACATTACTTTGCTGACTAAGGTCCGTCTAGTCAGGGCTATGGTTTTTCCTGTGGTCATGTATGGATGTGAGAGTTGGACTGTGAAGAAGGCTGAGCACTGAAGAATTGATGCTTTTGAACTGTGGTGTTGCAGAAGACTCTTGAGAGTCCCTGGACTGCAAGGAGACCCAACCAGTCCATTCTGAAGGAGATCAGCCCTGGGATTTCTTTGGAAGGAATGATGCTGAAGCTGAAACTCCAGTACTTTGGCCAACTCATGTGAAGAGTTGACTCATTGGAAAAGATTATGATGCTGGGAGGGATTGGGGGCAGGAGGAGAAGGGGACAACAGAGGATGAGATGGCTGGATGGCATCACTGACTCGATGGACTTGAGTCTGAATGAACTCCGGGAGATGGTGATGAACAGGGAGGCCTGGCATGCTGCGATTCATGGGGTCGCAAAGAGTTGGACACGACTGAGGGACTGAACTAAACTAAACTGAACTGATGGGACAGAGTGCCACGATCTTCGTTTTTTGAATGTTGAGCTTTTAGGCCAGTTTTCTCAGTCTCCTCTTTCATCTGTATCAAGAGGCTCTGTAGTTTCTCTTTGGTTTCTGCCATAAGAGTGGTGTCATCTGCATATTTAAGGTTATTGATAATTCTCCCAGAAATCTTGATTCCAGCTTGTGCTTTATCCAGCCTGGCATTTCGCATGATGTGCTCAGCATGTAAGTTAAATAAACAGGGTGACAATATACAGCCTTGAAATACTCCTTTCCCAATTTTAAACCAGTCCATTGTTCCATGTCCAATTCTAACTGTTGCTTCTTGGCCCGCATACAGGTTTTGCAGGAGGCAGGTAAGGTGGTCTGGTATTCCTGTCTCTTTAAGAATTTTCCACAAACTGTTGTGATCCACACAGTCAAAGGATTTAGCACAGTCAATGAAGCAGAAGTAGATGTTTTTCTGGAACTTTCTTGCTTTTTCTATGATCCAGTGGATGTTTTTGATCTCTGATTCCTCTGCCTTTTCTAAATCCAGCCTGTACATCTGGAAATTCTTGGTTCACGTACAGTTGAAGCCTAACTTGGAGGGTTTAGAGCACTACCTTGCTTGCATGTAAATTAGTGCAGTTGTGAAGTAGTTTGAACATTCTTTGGCATTGCCTTTCTTTGGGACTGGAATGAAACTGACCTTTTCCAGTCCTGCGGACACTGCTGAGTTTTCCAAATTTGCTGGCACATTGAGTACAGCACTTTCACAGCATCATCTGTTAGGATTTGAAATAGCACAGCTGGAATTCCATCACCTCCACTAGCTTTGTTTGTAGTGATGCTTCCTAAGGCCCACTTGACTTCACACTCCAGGATATCTGGCCCTAGGTAAATAGTCACACCATTGTGGTGATCTGGGTCATAAAGATCTTTTTTGTACAGTTCTTCCGTGTATTCTTGCCACCTCTTCTTAATATCTTCTGCTTCTGTTAGTTCCATACCATTTCTGTCCTTTATTGTGCCCATCTTTGCATGAAATGCTCCCTTAGGATCTCTAATTTTCTTGAAGAGATCCCTAGTGTTTCCCATTCTATTATTTTCCTCTATTTCTTTGTATTATTCACTGAGGAAGGCTTTCTTATCTCTCCTTGCTATTCTTTGAAACTCTGCTTTCAGAAGGATCTCCTTTGCCTTTTGTTTCTCTTCTTTTCTCAGCAATTTGTAAGGTCTTCTCAGACAACCATTATGCCTTTTGCATTTCTTTTTCTTGGGGATAGTTTTGATCACTGGGTCTTGTACAATGTCAGGAACCTCTGTCCATAGTTCTTCAGGCACTCTGTCTACAAGATCTAATCCCTTGGATCTATTTGCTACACCTACTGTATAATTGTAAGGGATTTGATTTAGGTCATACCTGAGTGGCCTAGTGGTTTTCCCTGCTGCTGCTACTGCTGCTAAGTCACTTCAGTCATGTCTGACTCTGTGCGACCCCATAGATGGCAGACCACCAGGCTCCCCCGTCCCTGGGATTCTCCAGGCAAGAACACTGGAGTGGGTTGCCATTTCCTTCTCCAATGCATGAAAGTGAAAAGTGAAATTGAAGTTGCTCAGTCATGTCTGACTCAGCGACCCCATGGACTGCAGCCCACCAGGCTCCTCCGTCCATGGGATTTTCCAGGCAAGAGTACTGGAGTGGGGTGCCATTGCTTTCTCTGGTGGTTTTCCCTACTTTCTTCAATTTAAGTTTGAATTTTGCAATAAGGAATTAGAATGATCTAATTTCATTTTTTTAAAATATGTGGCTATCCAGTTTTCCCAGCACCATTTGTTGAAGAGACTATCTTCCCAACATTGTGTAGTCTTGCCTCCTTTGACGATAGGTGAATGGGCTTATTTCTGGTTTTCTATCCCGTTCCATTGATCTATATTTCTATTTTTGCCCCAGTAACATACTGTTCCAATGATTGTAGCTTTGTAGTATAGTCTGAAGTCAGCAAGTCTGATTCCTCCAGCTTCACTTTTCTTTTTCAAGGTGGTTTTGGCTGTTCAGGGTCTTTTGTATCTCCATACAAATTTTGAAAATTGTTTTGTTCTAGTTATGTAAAAAATGCTATTGGTAATTTGATAGGAATTGCATTGAATCTGTAGATTGCCTTGAGAAGTGTAGTCATTTTGACAATATTGATTCTCCCAATCCAGAAACATGGTACATCTTTCCATCTGTTTATGTTTTCTTCTATTTTTTTCATCAATATCTCTTAGTTTTCATAGTACAGGTCGTTTGTCTCCTGAGGTAGGTTTATTCCTATCTTCATTTTATTCTTTTTGATGTGATGGTAAATGGAATTACTTCTTGAATTTCTCTTTCTGTTTGTTGTTAGGGTATAGGAATGCAACAGATTTTGGTATGTTAATTTTGTGACCTGCAAGTTTGCCAAGTTCATTGATGAGGTCTAGTAGTTTTCTGGTGGCATCTTTAGGATCTTCTATGTATAGTATCATGAGTGCTGGAGAGGGTATGGAGAGAAGGGAACCCTCCTACAGTGTTGGTGGAAATGTAAATTGGTGTAGCCACTATGGAGAACAGTAGGGGGCTCCTTAAAAGAGTAAAAATAGAGCTACCATGTGACTCTGCAACTTCACTCCTGGGCATAGATCTGGAGAAAAGTATGGTCCGAAAGCACACATGCACCCCAGTGTTCCCTGCAGCACTGTTTACAGTGGCCAAGACACGGAAGCAGCCTAAACATCAGCTGACAAAGGAATCGGTAAAGAAGATGTGGGACATATGCACAGTGGAATACTACTCAGCCACTAAAAAGAACAAAATCTTGCCATTTGCTGCAACATGGATGGACTGCAACATGGATGGACCTAGAGAGTGTCACACTGGGTGAAGTGAGTCAGAGAAGGAGAAACATTGTATGACATCCCTCATGTGTGGAATCTAAAAAGAAATGATACAGATGAACTTATGTACAAAACAGAAGGAGACTCACAGACTTAGAAAAGGAACTTACGGTTGCCGGAGTGGAAGGAATAGTTAGAGACATTGGGGAGGGCATATATACACTGCTATATTCAAAATGGATAATGAACAAAGACCTATTGTATAGCACACAGAATTCTGCTCAATGTCATGTGCCAGCCAGGATGGGAGGGCAGTTTGGGGCAGAATGGATACATGTATATTCACTTCGCAGTTCAACCGTAACTACCGTAACAATGTTAATTGGCTATACCTGAACAAAAAATAAAAAGTTTAAAGTCTGAAAAAAAGAAATCAGGGCCCCCACAGGTGGGCCTCATGACCACTCCCCTCAGAAAAAGAACTCCTTGTCTGTTAAGAGGGCTGGGTGGGGCGTTACCGAGCAGCAGACAGGCTGAGTTTCTGTGGGACAGGGAGTGGTGACTAGGGAGGCAGGAGACGCAACCGGCCTGCTCAGAGACAACCCCAGGGTCACCCTCCCATCAGGGTGATCACCGGGACTGCCCTGCTTAGTCTTCCGTGGCACACTGCTGCCTTCCTGTGGCATTCCCAACCCCCACCATGACCCACCGTAATCCACTCTACTGGGTCCCCATCCACCTCTCAGCCCCTCCTCCTGCTCCGCTGGCGGCAACAGGACCACTGAGCTGTGCATCCCACTCACACACTTCCCAGACTCAAGGTTTTAACCCTCTGCTGGCTCCTGTGCCTAAAAAACCCTTCCCCAACCCAATCCTCCAAGATGCTGACCCTATGGAAGAAGAGTTCAAGAAACAGAACCTATTACTGTAGGCCTGGAAGTCTCAGCTCAGATATCCCTCCTCCTCATGGCCTTCTCTGCTGTTTCCTCTGCTGTGCTCCACTGGCACCCCAATCCCCTGCCATTAATCCCATATCTCACTCACCATTGAATCCACCGCAACCAGCTCCATGCCTAGTAGTTCCTAGCAGGGGTGCAGGGAATGTGTGTTGATGATGAGCACTGGCTGGGCTCTGGGATGAGTAAGCAGATCAGGCCTTTCCCTCAGGGGGGATTCCCGTGAAGTCCAGTGAATAGACATGGCAATCAAATAAAAATGCTAATTAATTAACGGCCTGCCAGGCTCCTCTGTCCGTGGAATTCTCCTGGCATGAATACTGCAGTGGGCAGCCATTCCCTTCTCCAGGGGATCTTCCCAACCCAGGGATCAAACCTGGGTCTCCAGCACTGCAGGCAGATTCTTCACCACCTGAGCGGCCACAGAGGCCCCAGTTAATAATTGTAAGCAATGGTAAAGCTGATGGAGAACAGATTCTGGGAACCATGGGAATGGGCATCAGGGAAACTGTATCTAGTCTTGGGGGTTTTGAGGGTGTCTCTGAGGATGTGACCTTTGAGCTTGCAGCAGGATAAGAGGAGATGAAAGAGGAGGGGTGGCAGAGACACAGCATTCCAGGAGGAGGGAGCAGCACTGCCAAGGCCCTGAGGAGGAAGGGGGCCTTCCAGAAGCTTACGGAAGGTCAGTGTGTCTGGGACACAGAGAGTAAAGGGAGCAAGTCAGGAGTGGGGGCTGAGCACTGAGCGCAGACCCCAGGTCTCTGGCACCTTGACAGCCACATCGGCTTGATTCTGAGTTCTAACCTTGATGGGTGTGGCTTTCAGGCAGGTCTGGCCCTTCATGGGAGCTGGTGCTGCTTCCAGATCTGACCTGGGGAGGCATTCATGCCAGATTTGGGGGCAGTGTGGGGCGGAGAGGTTGCTAGATTTATGCAAGAGGAGGCCACAATAGCAGCTGAAGGAATGGAGAAAAGATCCAGATGAGGGGAAGGGGATGGTGAGAGCTACTGGGACCCAGAAAAGCAAGCTAAATTTTGGAGGAGACAGTTAGCCTCAGCCAGAAACCAGCTGAATCAGGAAGTCCAGGAATAAAGACTGAAGTCACATGGTGTGGGGTTGGGGGCGGCGGCAGGAGGCAGGGAAAGTGATGGCATGGCTCACCCCTCCTTCCAAGACACACAGAAGCCAGCATTTGTTCACAAGGCATCCAGCTGAGGACAGCCTGGCCAGTCCACAGCCTGGTAGCCTTGGGCCTTTTAACCAGACGGAGATGCATGAATGGGGCTGTCCTGGGCCCTGCAGGGCTGGGGACTGAACCTCATCAGAAGCAGCAAGTGCAGCCACCCAGATGGGGCCCAGCAAGCTTTGTCCCACCGTGCTGTGCTAAGTCGATTCAGCCCTGTTTGACTCTGTGAGACCCTATGGACTATCACCCACCAGGCTCCTCTGTCCATAGGATTCTCCAGGCAAGAATACAGGAAGCATTGCCATTTCCTGCTCCAGGGGATCTTCCTGATCCTGGGGCTCGAAGCTGCGTCTCTTGTGTCTCCTGCATCGGCAGGCAGGTGCTTTAACACTAGCAGCCAGGGCTCAAATTTGAGATCCTGACGCTTTAACCAACATGGCTTTCATCTCTTTTTTGAACCTTATACATTTTCTTGTTTGCTTTTGGTTTGGACATAAAAGGATACCAACACTGAATTAGGAAAACCACAGCAGCTTCCACAACCTACTAAAATAGTCAACCAAAGAGGGAAAGGGGCCCACAAGGGGAAGACACGATTCCCCACGTGGGCTCTATTCCCCATGTGGGCTGGGGGTGTTGAGTGCAACGTATCCAAGATGACTAACTCTGAGCTTCCTCAGAGCTCATTCTGGGCCAGCCCTATTCCAAGTAATTTTAGTAGGCTGGTTTGTCCATCTTGCCAACAACTCTTCTTATTAATGGTCTGTGGATAAGGAACTTGAGGAAGAGAAAGGTTACGTGACTTTCCCAAGGTCACTCGGCTTCTAAAAGGAAGGACAAATTGGAGTCCACAGCCTCTGCTCTTGACCACGTCACACTCAGCATCTCAGTGTGTCTTCAAGATGCTAAGAGACATGCCAATTTGGTCTTTGAGAGCACTCAGGTTTGATGGGACAAGATCTGACTTGAGTGGTTCTTCCATGCAGTTTCGATATACTCATTTAGCACTCACTGTAGGAACGAATCTGGAGAAGAACCAGGGAGGAGTGCTTAGGTGGAGGGAACAGCGTATGCAAAGGCCAAGAGAGGGCAGCAGGTCATTTAAGAAAGTGCAGGAACTCGGGGTGGCTGCAGTGATACAGGGATGCTCAGAGCCAGCCTTGCCTGGACACAGTACCTTCTGTCACTCTCCCTGCATCCTGCATCTATCCCTGTATCTATCCCTCTTTCCCTGCAAACTGCATCTATCCCTGCTTCTGTCTCTTCTTTCCCAGCTGCATCCCCATCATCACTCATATTATCATAATAGGAGCTAACATCCATTGCTTGCTGAGGACATGCCATTTAAGCTCTTTGCAAGATGATCACATTAAATCCTCTCCACAACCCTTAGGGGTGAGGACTATGGCCACCTCTATGTCACAGGAGAGGGAACTAATGCACAGAGTTGAGTAAGTCGCCCAAAGCCAAACGGCCAATCAGTAGAGGAGGCAGGATCCGCAGCAGCCTCCCCCACCCTCCTGTCTTCACTGGCTGCACCCTTGTGACAGGTATGTGCCCTGCTCTAGAAGCACCTTTCCCTCATCCTCACATTCCCATCACTCTGTGCACCTGTCTGCCACGCTCCCATCCCTTCCTATGGTTTGCTCCGCCCCTTCTCAGTCCTGCTCAGGTTCCCCCTGCCCACCCCCTGCACCCTCTGCCAGGCCCTGCAGGTCAGACGCTTTGCCTGGCAAGACCCATGCATCTCCCAGCCCCCTGGCTTCCTGCCTTGCTGGGTCTGATGCAGGGTAGAGGAAGAGGCGGTGGGCGGTGCAGAGAGCCAGAAGACCTATTGTGTTTTCTTCCTAACAGGTTTCCTAGGCATCTTTGAATTAATGGGACAGAGATAAAGGAGGCATTTCGGCTACTACCCAAAGCAGCAGTCAAGCCAGGCTAGGGACTAGCTGAGAAATAGCTCTGCCCCTTGCCCTCCCCCACCGTGGGTACATGTATCCAAGGGAACTGCAGCCTCGGTGCTTTCCGAGCCTCACTTCCAACCTGGCTGGTAGAGACACCGGGGAAGCCCATCCATCTGAGACAGGAGCCTCCCGGTAATGAGGGTCCCTTTCTGGCTTTGTGCAGAGCTGCCAGCCAGCAGAGCCCCAGTATGCTTCAGGAGAGGAGAGGAAGTGGGCGGGAGCCATTTTGTTGGCTTCCCCGAAAAAGCCTGTGTGTGTTTCGTGTGTGTGTGTGTGTGTGTGTGTGTGTGTGTGTGTGTGTACTTTCCCGTGGTGGCTCAGGGGTTAAAGCCTCTGCCTACAATGCAGGAGACCTGGGTTTGATCCCTAGGTCAGGAATATCGCCTGGAGAAGGAAATGGCAACCCACTCCAGTATTCTTGCCTGGAGAATCCCATGGGCGGAGGAGCCTGGTGGGCTACAGTCCACAGGGTCACAAAGAGTCGGACACGACTGAGGGACTTCACTTGTCACTTGTGTCTGGCAGTGGGTGTGTCTGGGTGTCTCGGACTATGATGCAGGGATCAAGAGTAAGGACTCTGGGGCTCACCTGCCTCAGTCCAAAGCCCAGCCCTGTTACTTACAGCTGTGTGACCTTGAGCAAGTTCCATAGCCTCTCTGAGCTTCCAATGAGAGCATCTTGCTAGCGTTTTACCAGTTGAGTACGATAATTATTTTTCCAGTAGTCATGTATGGATGTGAGAGTTGGACCATAAATAAGGCTGAGAGCCAAAGAATTGATGCTTTTGAACTGTGGTGCTGGAGAAGACTCTTGAGAGTCCCTTGGACTACAAGGAGATCCAACCAGTCAGTCTTAAAGGAAATCAGTCCTGAATATTCATTGGAAGGACTGATGCTGAAACTGAAGCTCCAATACTTTGGCCACCTGATGCAAAGAGCTAACTCATTAGAAAGGACCCTGATGCTAGGAAAAATTGAAGGCAAAAGGAGAAGGGGATGACAGAGGATGAGATGATTGGATGGCATCACCAACTCGATGGACTTGAGTTTGAGTAAACTCCAGGAGGTGGTGAAGGACAGGGAAGCCTGGTGAGCTGCAGTTCATGGGGTCGCAAAGAGTCGAACATGACTGAGCGACTGAACAACAACAAAGTTGAATAATTTAGGGTCTTTTACTGGGATTATGTGCCTGAATCTGGGCTCTGTACCTGATTCGTAGATCTGTGGGCTTTTTGCAAGCAACTCAGTGGCTAGAACCTGTGGCCTGGAGCCAGGAGAGCTTTCACGGCAGACCCTTTCCAAGCTGAGGCCATGGGCATTGATGGCCAGACTCTTTCTTGGGAAGGCCCAGCTGGTTCTAAGATGAATGTGCAGGGAGCTCCCAGAGAAATCAGTCCCCAGTTCAGACTATCACAGCTGGCATTGTCCTCAGGGATCACCCAGGAGTCCAAATCCCTCTTTTAATGATGGGAAACTGAGGCACGGGGTCCTGGGTTCCTTCCTTGTTGTGTCTGAAGAAGGGTGAAGGGTGGTCAGTGCGAGAGTTGTGGACCTATTTTGTTCTTTCCCAGCAGATTTCCTATCAGGCCAGGTCTTCAGTGAAGCAGTGGCTGAGTCAGGGTGGGGATCAAGGGCTTCTGCCTCCCGGAAGAAAGACGCAAGCATCTTCCCCACTAACGAGAAGGGGACAACTTCTGCCAGGGCCAGGTATACCCCAGGCACTCCATACATAGCTATATATTTTTTGCCCCCAACTTCATGGAATGCTCTGTCCCCTCTCAGCCACCACTTCAGTCCCTCCATCCATCCCTGTACCCATCTCAGAGTTAAGAGCACCTACTGTGTGCCAGGTTCCAGGGCTGGGGTGAACACAGTTGTTCTCTCGAAAGGCTTACAGCCCAGCAAGGGACACGGGCATGAATTAGAGCAGCTCACAAGTCTATGCAGATGAAGGCAGGGTAATTACGAGTCTCACTGTGGAAAAAGAAGAGGGGAAGATGCGGAAGGAGAGCCCAATCTCATCCTTCTGATAAAGTGATGCTGGAACTCGGATCTGAAGGATGGGCTGGGCGCCTCCAGGGGAGGGACCGGCACCCACCGAGTGACTGAGAGTGGATGGCTTGCCTGGGACACAAGAAGGGTGGGGAGAAAGAAGTCACCCAGGTGATCAGACGTGCACCGGACTTGTCTGTGTCCTCAAAAGGGACGCCTGTGGGGCGTCAACCCACTCTGCATGGAGGGAGGAGGATGCGCGCGCGAGTGTGCGTGCGCGTGTATGTGTGGGCTGGCTACTGGCAGAAGGAGTCTGTGGCTGGTGCGGGAGAGCAGCCCACCCCCGACACACACTTGCAGGCGCGCCTATCCACCTGCCGTTCTGTTCCCCAGTTACCTGCAGCCTCCCGTCCGTTTGTTTGCAGCCCTTGCTCCCAGGTGTTTGCAATTCAGCACTCCAGCTGTTTGCAGTCACTACCCGCTTATTTGCAGACTGTATCCTCAGGGGTGTGCAATTACCACCCCAGCTGTTCACAGCCAGCACCCTTAGACAGTTGCAGTCACTACCCCAGCTGTTCACAGTCACCTTCCCAGCTGTTTGCAGCTACCACCCACAACTCTTGGCTAGTAATCCCTCTCCAGCTGTTCACAGCCGACACCCCAGGGATCTGCAATTTCCACGCCCCACGCCATCCCCCACCCACCCCGGCTTTGGGCATCAGGTAAGGCTTGCTCAAGATGAGTTCTAACAACAGCAGTTACTATCAGCTAACAATTGAGCGCCTGTTTTACGCAAGGGAGAGTACCATGTGCTTTTATATGCTTTCTCCAGTCTGATCTCACAGCAACCCTGTCATTCACTCATGGAATATTTCTGAATATTTCTGGCATGTCTGCTAAACACTGGGCACTGCCAGGTGCTAGGTACAAAGTGAAGAGCAGAACTAGCAAGGACGCTGTCTTCCAGGAGCTTTAGGTCTCATGAAGGAGGCAGCTGTTAATAAAGGAATGACACTCATAAGTGCGTAATCACAAAGCGAGATGGTTCCAGTGGGAAGCAGAGGTATTTGAGCTGAGCAGGTGATCTGAAGTTCTCTGGGTGATGAATCTTGAGCTGGAGCTGAAGAAGGGGCGCAATCAGATGAGATGCAGTTGGGGCAGAGGGATGAGCAGAGCCGCCAGGCAGATGGGGTGACGTGTGCAGATGCCCAGGAGCAGGGCTGACAGGTGGGCAGGTGGCGGGAGCACAGGCAGTGAGGGCGGCACGTGGGGCTGACGGGCGCCCCGCTGCAGTGACCTGGAGTGAGACTGGCTGTGAACTGGTTGCTCTCAGTAATGAGTGCTGTGTAGGGCTCAAGACTGAAAGAAGCACTAGTCCAGGTGAGAGATGAGGCAACCTTGGACAAGGAGGCAGCAGGGACTGGAGAGAGACTTTAGGAGGTGACGGGCAGGACTGGGTGATGGGGAAGGCAGAGGTCAAGAGGCAGCTTCCAGATTTCCTATCTGGGCTACTGGATGCCCAGCGGTTCGCTCCTCTGTGCTGGGAGTAAGGAAGAGGACTGGGGCAGGGGAAGGGGCCGCAGGAGAATGGGGGATGAGGAGCTTCATGCCATTAAGAAGAGGCCCTGGCAACAGGGCTGCCCAATGGCAGGCGCCTATACCTGGGCTCCAAGTCAGACTCTGCATTCCAACCCCAGACTTCCCGCCTCTAGTTGTTTATCCCGAGCAGGTCCTCGGACCAGTCTTGCCACTGCTTCCTCATCAGTGACATGCAGGGAGGGGGTGAGGAGAGATTATCCCGAAGCCTGCTGGTCTGTACATGCTTCAGTTGTTGCCATTTACACCCCAGACTCTAGCTTGGTGCACGGCACGTGGTAGGAACTCACTGATTTCCTGCTGAATAACTGAATGAATGACAGGGCAATGAGATGGGTCCTGGGGTGAGTTGCATTAGACCTGCCGGTGGGTGGGGAAAAGGATATCACTGGAAGAAGGAATAGCTGGTGCACAGGCAGAGACACACGGAAGGGCATGGTGAACTCAGAGCAGGAGACAGAAAGTTTACTAGTGGAGCCTAAGACTCCTGGGGGACAGGCAGACTCAGGCTGGGGAAGCAGGCAGGCCCTAGGGAAGTCCTGCAGAGGCATCTGAACTGATCGTGAGAGTTCCAGGGAGCCCCAGAGGACTCAGAGCAGGGAATGGCAGGGCTGGGAGCCCGAGGAAAGATGCATTAAAGCAGGAGAAACAAGGGGTGAGGGCTCATTAGGAGTCTTCTGCAAACATCCAGGGCTTTTAAATATTCATTAGAGTTTTTGCGCACTTCTGTTGCTGTTCAGTTGCCAAGTCATGTCCAGCTCTTCGCGACCCCATGAACGGTAGCCCACCAGGCTTCCCTGCCCCTCACCATCGTTCAGGGCTTCACCCTCCAGGATGTGGATAATCCAGTTTGTCTGATCACCTGTCTCTCCCTTCCCTCCCACCTCCGCTGGGTCATCATCTCTCTCCTTAGGAGCACTTTTCCCTGTGGGAAGATCGGAACTGGACAGGAAGAGCAGGAAAGAATCTTGGTAAGTGGGTTATGGAGAATGTGGTTCAGAAGAGTCTATGGATCTGGTCCGAGACCACAGCTGCTCCTCTTGGGGACAGGCCTGGTCCCCAGAGTGTCCACTGTCAGTCCTTTCTCTGCCACTGAAGAACGTCTCCACGGTCAAGGCCAAAGGGGAAAACATGCGAAGCTGTGGGTCACGGGTGAGTTTTTCCCCAGGCTGAGCCTGAAGAGGCTGTCACCCATTCCCCAGGGGTCAGGGACCTCAAGGGAGGAAAGAAAGGAGTTTCAAAGGAAAGCTTGTTTCTCTGTACTTGCTCACCCACCAGCCTGCCTTCCTGATGCAATTAGCGGAGTGTGAACAGTACCATCTCTGGGAGCAGACAGAGGGCCTGCACCATGGCTGGGATGCTCTGAAATACCTAGATTGCTTGGGCCTTGCCCTGCTTCTGAATTAGAATCTCATGAAACCAGGCCTTTCACAAAGGCAATCTCATGAGTCTCCCTTTCACAGGCTCCCCCGGTTAGTGGTGTATGCTAAGGCAGTGCTTCTAAGAGCAGAGAACTCGCCTATGGGTTTTCTAAAGCTCAGGTTCTGATCTGCTTGGTCTGGGATGGTGCCCGAGATTCTGCATTTTAACAAGCTCCCAGGTAAGGTCCATGCACCACACCCTGAGTACCAAGGCTGAAGCTTCTGATTTCCCAGCTTTTTTCTTTTCAGGGAACAAACCCCGCTCAAGGAAAACCTTGCACGGAATTTCAATATATGAAACAGATGACATTAATATGAAAGTACCATACACATACAAATGTGTGAAGCTTGCTTATTACAAAAGCTGTCAGTGAAAACAAGGCAGTTTGGATGAAGACAGAAGTCTGCTGTTGAAGATTTCAACTGCTGTTTTACACAGAGCTCATCATCCATCATATTCGACCCAAGAATGTGCAGCAGCCCCAGAGCCACGGCATCAAGACTGCACCTGCGGGGGATGGAGGGCAGGCTGGCCTGGCACCCCCCTCAGTGTGGGGACTCAAGGCTTCAGACTTTGCCTTCCCTCCCGTCTCTAGCCAGCCCACCCCTCCCTGCCAAGCAGCCGCTGCTAAATATAGCCTGCAGTGGCCAGGCTTTCTCGGGGAGGTGTGATTGGAGGTAAGCTGCAAGAACCATCACGAGCACGCATTGGAGTCTGTGATGCCAGGCCCACTAATGAGTGGTTTGGCAGCTGAGGAGGACAGGAAGGACTGGGACGGGCCAGCCCCTGCGGCTGCCCATCATCCTCTGGTGGAAGGCAGGACGACGCAGCCTCCTCTGCAGGCTTGGCAGGGGCGTGGGAGTGGCCCATCTGTTGGGAAGACACGAGGCTGGCAGAGGGGGCATGTGGGAAAGATTAGGTTGGCGGAGCCGGAAGGGCCCCATTGGGAAACTTGGCAGTGCCACTTGCTTCCTGCATAGCTCTAGGCAAATTGCTTGACCTCTCTGGGCTTTGGATAAAAAAGGGATATGTTAAGGGATCCTCTGTACATTCAGGGCAGGGGGGATAAAGTGGGACAATGTTTGTGAAAGACTCTGCTCCCCATAGATCTTGGGCTCTTATGTTTCCAGGTGGAGGTCAAGGTTATCAGGTCACCACCCAGCTCAGTCCTGCTGGCACAAACCCACGCATGCTCTCTTCTTGGCATCGAACCCCTGACCCTTAGGAGAACACAGGGGCTTCAGTCCTCCTGCAGGTGGCCAGGCCACAGCAAGCAACACATTGATGCAAGCACCAGACAGAACCAGTCTGCTTTCTCCTGAGCTCTGTGGCCCTGGCCCAACCCCTGCTCATTATCTAACACCTTGGTTGGAGATGCCCCATTACTTTGTCTTATCACCAGGAAGCTCCTTGAGGGCAGAGGTGGCACCTCATTCACCCTGGTGCCACCCAAGTCCAGCCCCAGGCCAAGTCTACAGCTGGCATCAGTGAGGATTTATAAGCTGGCAGTAGCTGGTACCTTCCCTCTTTATGTGTGGATGGCTATTAACCCCTCCAATCACAGCACCCTTTACACTGCTAATGCCCAGGGCTGCAAGGCCCACACCGTGAGCAATACTGTCTTCACTCTGCTCTCCCAACTCACAAGTTTCCTTGTCTTCAAAATGCTGCTGAAGGCTTGCCCTCAGCAGGATGTCTCCCTTCCCTGGAGAGGCAGGGCCGAGGGAAGGGAAATCTACCAGGGCCTCCCACGGCACTGCACAGAGTTCTCACAGCAACCCTGGGAGGGCCGTACCAGAGTCATACCCATTTTACAGTTGAGGAGACAGGCTCAGAGAGGTCAGGCATCCTGTGATAGAGCCTGTAAGGGCTGGCTGTCTTCCTGTTCCCCACTGGGCCATGACTCAGCCGGCTCCTTAATCCCAGCTCTTGTCAGAACCCTTGGCCTCTATTTGTGCTTTATTTGCTAATAGCTCCAAGTCCTTCCAAGTCTGCTCTCTGGCTGCAGCCCCAGGCTGCCACACTCTCTCAGTCAGGGCCCCTGACAAGCTCTCTTCTCCAAATGGGCACCTGGAGCAGAATGCCGGCCACTGGGCATGGAGAACAGACCTTCTGCAGCACTGACACAGAGGCTCCTCCGTCCCTCCATCCTGAGACAGAGGGAGGAGACACACAGCATCTGACTCGGGCAACACACCAGGTGCCAGAGGAACATCATGCCCTGAAGTGTCAAAGGTTGGCCGTGTGCACACAGGTCCCTAGTGAGTGGGCTGGGCCACCAGCGCTAAGGCTGCCTAGAGAAGGGGTGCTCCGGGGAACTGGAGCGGCCAGGGCAGGCTTCCTGGGAGATAGGGGGGATCTGGATTCTAAAGAGTAAGGGCAACTGAAGGAGGCAGGAAAGACAGTCCTACTCATGCGTGCAGAAGGCCTGCAGACTGGTCTGCTGGGTGGGCCGGCCCCAGGCTGGGGGCGGGAAGAAGCTGGTGGCACAGTGGGGCTGAGGGCTCAGCCAAGTGTCAGAAATCCTCTGCCCAGATTGTCGCGCTCCTGTTTAGTCGTATCCGACTCTTTGTGACCCTGTGGACTGTAGCCCACCAGGTTCCTCTGTCCATGGGATTCTACAGGCAAGAATACTGGAGTGGTTAGCCAGTCCCTTCTCTGGGGATCTTGCTGTCCCAGGGATTGAACCCACATCACCGGTGTCTCCTGCATTGGCAGGCAGAATCTTTACCACTGAGCCAACTGGGAAGCACCCCTCTGCCCAGAGGGGCTGAGTTATTTGAAAAGTCAAGGAATGCCCAGGCCTTGGTCCATCATGGGAGCTGGGTTTGCATGGTAGACTCTAGGGCCATGCAGACCTGACTTCATATCCTGGTTCTTTCACTTCCTGATTCTATGACCTTGGGCATGAACTTGTCAGACCCTGGATCCCCCTATCTGTAACACAGGGAAGGATAAGTCCTATTTAATAGGTGTCTTGTGAGAATTAAAGGGCATTATGGAGAAGGAAAAGGCAACCCACTCTTGCCTGGAGAATCCCATGGACAGAGGAGCCTGTCAGGCTACAGTCCATGGGGTCACAAAGAGGTGGACTCGACTGAAGCAACTTAGCATTAGAGATACAAGGGAACATTTCATGCAGAGTTTCAAAGAACAGCAAGGAGAGATAAGAAAGCCTTCCTCAGCAATCAGTGCAAAGAAATAGAGGAAAACAACAGAATGGGAAAGACTAGAGATCTCTTCAAGAAAATTAGAGATACGAAAGGAACATTTCATGCAAAGAAGNGCCCGTCGCCCCCTGGGCTGCGTGCAGCTGCCCTGAGTGGGCCCGTGGCGTCCCACTGGCTTGTGTGTGTGGGTGGCCCGCATAGGGAAGCAGACACCCAGGCGGCCTGTCCTGACTGTTCTCTGCAGAGCCCTCGCCCATTCCAGGCTCAGTGGAGGGAGGCCCAGGGGGTCAGCACTGACCGTTGGGGCAGGGAAGCGCCTCAGGCAGAGGCCTTGGGACCCCCCAGCCTGATCACTTTGCCCAGCAGAGCAGCCATGTCCCCTGAGCCGGGGACAGCCTGGCTCCCCCACATAGGGGCTCCCGCAGGGCTGAGGCTCAGGTCAGCCTGGGACCCTCTCCACCTCCGAGGCCACCCTCCTCCCCTCACCCAGGCACACGCACCCTTTCCTGCTGGTCCCGCCGGCACTTTCCCTTTTCCAGGAAGAGGTGGAAACGAGGGTGTGGCTTGAAGCTGGTGCCAAACCTCCATTTCCGAAGGCAGCATCTTTGAGCAGGAGGCACCTCCCTGGCCTCTCCTGGCTCTGTCTCCTTCCTCGGCTGTCACTTGGAGGAGACAGAGTGAGCACCACTCCCTGACTCCTGTGGGTTTACGATCCAGGGCTAAAGTCTACTTTCTCCCCTCTCACCTGACTTTCAGGAGTGTCCCCTTCCCTGGCTTTCTCCCTCCTGCCCACCTGAATTAGCTGGGCCACCTGGTGACCCTCTGGGTTTCCTCTCCCCCCGGTTCCATAAGCCATGCACAAGCCCTGTCTTGGCTTGGGAACCATGGGGAACCCCACTGACCTCCAGGTCAGATGCCAGCGCTCCCCATCAGCATCTGTTTTCCCCACCCCCGGCTGCCCACGTCCTCCTCGAACCCTAGCTGAGGGGCTGTGTTACGACAAAGGAGCCAAGACAGGCAGGAATCAAGCAATAGCCCTTTGTTTGAAATACAGCCCTGCTCTCTCACAGGAGTGTGTGCGACGCCGGAGCCTGAGGTGGTGCTGTGCGTAACAGCGGGCGCTCTCCCCCGCTGGAGTCACGCCCTTGTTGGGAAATGTGCAGAACTCTGAGACAACTCTGTGTCGGCTGGTCGGGAGCCTCCAGGAAAACAGTGGGGCCAGGCTGGGGCCCCTCACTGTGTGTGCCGCAGCCCCTGTGCCAGGTGCCCCAGGCCTGAGCGTAAGCCCTCCTTGAGTAGCAGCTGGGGTCACAGGGGTACTGAGCCCTGAGCGTCATAATTCGTCAGTCAGGGCAAGGATGTTATGAGGGCCTGCTGAGCGGGCCCTGTGTTTTACTAACTGGTTTGTTTATTGACCCCTGTGTTTCTCACTCAGCTCCAGCAAGTACATCCCCATCTCACATATGGGAAGCGGGAGGCTGCGGGGAGCCAGGCAGCACAAGCAGGCCAGCAGGCTGGTCAGCGCAGCTGGCTGCTGGTGGGGTAGGGCAGTGCCAGGAACAGGGCAAGAGCCCAGCTAACGCCCCTGCAGGAGCCTAAGCAAAAGTGCAGGACGCAGGACGCTGCTCAGCTCCGGCGGGAGGGCCTCTCAGAGGAGATAGCCCGGGGGCATGGCTGGGGGAGAGGGACTCATCTCCTGGTCACTCCAGCCGCCCTCTACTTGGCTGCAGAGATGGACCCTGCGTCCCGGCCTCTACCCCCGGTGGGGACAGTCCTCCCAGGCCCGCCTTGCAGGAACAGGGATTTGTCTCTGCTCACAGGAAAAATGCACACTGAGCAAGTCCCGCAGGGCACTAGGGTGTCGGCCGATGGCCCCAGCGGCGGGCCTCCTACTACCCCAACCCGGCCTAGTTTCGGGTCCTCCTGCTCTCTGCCCCCGAGTCCCGGCTCCTTCTGGTCTCCACGGCGACGCTGCCTCTCCCAGCTTCCCTGGTGGTCCCGGGCACCCAGGGTCGAGCGCTGAGGACGCTCCTGTTTGCAGGCCGCCAGGCTCGCCCGTCGACCCTCTCCCGGCCTTGCCCCGGGCGAGCACAGCCAGGCGCACAGAGCGCCCCGAGGGCTGCTGGGAAAGGCCGCATGGCGGGTGACACCCAGCCTCGCCCTGCTTTCCAGCCGAGAGCAGCAGCGGGCAAGGCCCAGCGAGCGGGAAGGTGGTGCCGCGCGGCCAGAGTGCAGGCTTCAGCCAAATCTGTGCTTCTGAGTAAAGCACATCCCGGGAGCCGTGCGTGCATGCGTGTGCGTGCTGCGTGCGGCTGTGCGTGCTGGGTGCATGCATGTGCTGCGTGCGCGCGCGCCGCCAGCGCGCGTGGGGCGGCGGCGCTGCAGTGGCGTTCGCGGCCGGGCGTTGGTGGTGTCCAGTCGGCCCACGAGCTGGGCCCCGAGCCGCACCAAGCAGCCTGCGCTTCCCCGGCGGCGTCGGAGCCCCTCCTCTCGCCCGGGGTCACAGCCAAGAAGGGTTCATCCCTGGGGGGCGAGACGGCTGAACGTCCCCAGAGCGTGTGCGTCGTGGTGAGGCGGGCACGTGGAGAGCGCGGACTCGGAGGGCCGCGCCCGCGCCCGCGCCCGGAGCTCCAGGGGCCGCGCGTGCCCCGCGGCTCTCCCGCCCCCGCAGCGCCGCACAGCCCCGCGGCCCGCGCTTCCCGCGCCCCTCCTTGGCGCCGCCCCGGAGCCCCGCAGCGGGGCTGGGCGCGGTCCCGGCAGGATGCGGGCGGCGGCGGGCCGCTCCTCCCGGGGAGAACGACGAGGCCGCTCTCAGGACGGCCCGGGGCGGGTGGGGGCCCTGGAGCCACATCAGAGCCGCGGAGCTGCGGCCCCCGGGGCGACGGCTGAGTGACGAGGCCTGAGTCACCCAGCCCGCGAGCCCGAGTGGAGGCCCGTCCGGAGGCGCTCGGGCGCGCGTTCAGGGGTGCCGGCTCCGCGGCTCCTCGACTCTTCTTCCCGCCGGGCCGACGGTGCGTCGGCCCGGGCCCCGCGGCAGGCTCCGTGCCTGGGCTCCCGGGCCGCGCTCTCCGCTCCCGTCGCTGCCCTGCGCGCCCCGCGGCTCTGTGGCCGCCGGGCCCCGTCTTGGGCGGCGGGTCGGGGCCTCGGGTGCGGCGGGAGGGGAGCCGCCGGCCCCTCTCCTCTGCCCGCAAGGGGCGCCTGCCTTCCTCAGAGGATGTGTCCCGCTTTACCAGGGTTAAAACGCTGGCGCCTGAACAGCCTTTTCATCGGTGGAAGCTGGGCCCCCACTCCCCCAGCCCCTGCCCCACGCCCCGTGTCCAGCCCACACCTCAGCACAGGCATTTCTTGCAGGAAATGGAGACCCTGGGGTTTGCATCCCTGGGAGGAGGGGGCTGACAGAGGCCGGTGGCTGCTGTTGGGGGTTTGAGAGGCGGATCCCAAGACTGAGACATGCAGTCCCGGGCGCGGGCTGGGAAGAAAACCCTGGGGCCGGTTGCAGACCGTGGGGCTCTTGCCCACTGGTCACTGAGGGGCAGGAGGCGGAGGAAATGCTCGCGCGTTCCGCAGGCAGCCTGCAGGCGCTGGCTCACTTAATCCGTACAAGGACCCAGGAGTTTGGGGGCGTTCCCCCATTTTTATGGACGAGGTGACAGAGAGAGTAGTTAAAGGCTCTCAGGAAGGTTGGTAAATCAAGGAGAGAGTTGACTTCAGTCTTTCCTCTGCTTTCTCAGTGTAAAGTGGAAGCAACGTTGGTATCCACCTTGGGGTCCCTGGGAGAATTCAGTAGGGGTGTTTGGATAAAGGGCCACTGGCGCTGGACACAGCGTGGACCTCCAGCAGATGCCGGCTGTTCCTGCCGTGATCATCTGTGGGCAGGGTACCTTGGAGGCGTGGCGCCAAAGCCACCCTCAGGGTCTCTCATAATGTGGGAAGGCAGCTCGTCTTGGCGGGACTCCGCAGGATCCCGTTCCCTCTGGATGGAGAAGAGGAGAAGGAGCCTGGGGTGCGGTGGGGGAACAGCCAGAGAGAGAGACTGCAGGCCTAGAGGGCCGTGGAATCCCGCTGGCCAGTCTGGGGATGGTCCCAGGAGCCCATGGGGTCTCAGACAAAACGTCCACGGGGGTCCTGCATGCTGAGTACCCCTATCCCGCTCTAACGTGCTGTGAACTTTTCTCTGGCTCGTCCCTGTTGGGGGGTCAGCTTCCTCCTCGGCTCTCGTCATGGCCCGTCCCCCTGGGAGGAGAGAGCCTCGGGGAGCACCGCGCGGGGCCTAGGGGACACGGTCTGCTCACCTGCCTGCTCCTGTCTTGCAGAGACCTGAGCATGAACAACCTCACGGAGCTCTGGCCCGGCGTCTTCCGCCACCTGCGCTTCCTGGAGGAGCTGTGAGTAGAGGCCGTGGTCGGGGGTGGGCGGCCGGTGGGAAGGGCTGGAGGGGGTACTGTGACCTCTGACACCAGGGCGCTGGGCTCCCTGGGGGGAGGAGGAGTCCGGCGGAAGGAGCCGTTGTGAGAGAGGGTCAGCGCCACCTGCCCAGGTGCGGGGCTGAGTGGGGCAGCGTGGACATAGGAACTCGGGCGTGAGCCTCCGCCTCCCTGAAGCTGACCAGCTTTCTGTCAGCGCTTCTCCTTTCCTTGAAAGTGAGAGTCGCTAAGTCGTCTCCGACTCTTTTTGCAGCTCTATGGTCTGTACTGTCCATGGGATTCTCCAGGCCAGAAGACTGGAGTGGGCAGCCTTTCCCTTCTGCAGGGGATCTTCCCTACCCAGGGATCGAACCCAGGTCTCCCAGATGGCAGGCGGATTCTTTACCAGCTGAGCCACCAGGGAAGCCCCTTTCCTGGGGCTGTCCTTGACCTGCCCTTGTGCCCCGGGTCTGGCCGCTGGCCACTCCCCTGTCCTGGTGGCTCTTCCTCTGCAGTGTGTGCCCGAGCCCCCATCCTCACTGCTGCCGCTGCCCTGGACGCCCCTCCGCCGGGGGCTGCCCAGCGCGTAAGGACACACCTCTGCTCCCTCTCTGACACACTCTGTCCATTGCAGGCGCTCTCACCAGCTCACAAGTCTTCTCTAGCTCGCCACAACCCAGAAAAGCCGCTTCAAGGGCTCCCTCACCTGGCCCGAGCCCGCCAGCCACCTGTGCTCCATGGGAGCCAGTTTCCCTCCAGCCCAGCAGGTTATCTCCCTGCTCTTATCAGGGCCAACGCAAGGCCCACTTCCTCCAGGAAGCCCTCTCTGGTTGGTCCCTTCCCACAGCCTGGAAGCCGCCTGCTGGTCTGACGCGCTAGTGCC
This sequence comes from Redunca redunca, assembly GCA_006410935.1. Lineage (NCBI taxonomy): Eukaryota > Metazoa > Chordata > Mammalia > Artiodactyla > Bovidae > Redunca > Redunca redunca. Next base: position 2,601 of record SJYQ01016597.1, on the reverse strand, counting down.
GTCCATGAATGACTCAGCTCCTCGGCCGAGCGCCTCGGTCCCCTTGGGGAAGCCAGGCCACCCTCTTCCCACCCTGCCCTCCTTGCCTGATCCCCAGGACCCCAGCCTGCTGGTTCGTGTTGGGCACCATCAATCTTGGGGTTCTGCTGGTTTCACTTAAACTCTTCAGATCACAGGCTCCCGCTTCCAAACACTCACCACTCCACCTGCACCCTGAGGCCTTTCCCCCCGCACAGCCCTCCCCACTGGCCCTTGGACAGGCCCCTAGGGCACCCTGCCCTGCCCGAGGGCACCCTGGCCTGCCCGAGCGCATGAGCAACGCCTGGTGGACAGTGGCTCTTGGGGTCAGGACACGCGCTGGCCTGGAGCAGGGAGAGGCCTCTCAGAGGAACCGTGGGCAGTTCTCAGGGGAAGGGACAGCGAGGCCACGGAGGGGGCTGCCTGGTGAGAAGGAATGGCAGGACGGAGGCCTCGGAGTCGGGCTGGTGACTCGCACAGCCTGAGCCCGGGGCTGGTCCTCTGTCCTCCACTCCCCGAGGGGCTTGCTGGCCCATTTTGGAGGCAAAAATGCCCTCCTACAGAACCAAGCATGGAGACCACAAAGATCGCAGCATCTTTTTTGAAACAGGAAGTTTTGAGAGAAGCCCGCATGCCACAAAATGAAGATTCCACTTTCTGTGACGAAAAGGAGCCAAATAAAGTGAAATGAAAGGAAAAAGTGAAATAAAATAAGATGAAGTAAAAAAGCAAAATGAGAGGAAAAACAATAAATGTCAACTAGAGACGCTCAGTGGAGAGATTAAGAAAGACCGCCTCGGAGCTGTCAGCCCAGCTCCGTGTCAGCAGGCCTCTGGGAGCTGAGTCCTGGCGATGCCCGTGGGGACTTTGGAGGCCCCCCGGCGCCGTGCAGACTCTGACGGGGACGTGTGTCAGGCGCGCTCTGGCTCGTCTGTTCCTTTCGGAGTCGACGGTCACCCGTGACCAGTGTGGAGGTGCCTGATTAGGCCACAGTGTCAGGTTCGCTCGCACAGCCCGTCTCTGCTCTGGACGAGTGGGCTTGGCTCTGCAGCTTGGGGCTCAGGGAGGCCCACGCAACCAGCCCCCTGCCGACAGGACAGCACAGGGCAGCTGCGGGTGGACGTGGCCCAGGAAACAATCGGGTCTGGGAGATGCCCACACATTGAACTGAGCCTCGGTTTCCTCCTCTGCAAGTGGGGTCCTTGTGAGGTCAGCAGGGTAGTCTCACCACCACCCTCCCCACCCACGTCCCGGGACTCTGCCTGGGGCCACCACCCAGCCCGGCTGCCGCCAGCATCGCCCGCCCTTCTCTCTGGTTTGCAGGCGCCTCTCGGGGAACCGCCTCTCGCACATCCTGGGACAAGTGTTCTCTGGCCTCAGCAGCTTGAAAATCCTGTAAGTCTAAGTCCCACGTTACGTGGAGACTCAGCTTTGAGGACTCTGGGCAGATGGAGGCTTGGAGCCCGCGTCTTGCTTTGCCACTGGCTTGCTTATTTCCGTATCTTCACTTTTCCCTTTAATTATTTCCAGCTCTTTGCTTTTGCCTTGTCCGTAAGAAAGCTGGTGGTTCGCAAACAAATGTTTTAACAGCCCCGATGCTTACGCCACAGTGTCAGGGAGTGTGGTGTACTGTGAACATGGCCTGCGGGTCCAGGGCAGGTTCAGGCGTCCCAGGCCAGGAGGAGTTGGACTGTTGCTGCAGAGAAACTCCACGCTGGTTTCTTAACTGGCCCTACTCTCTGGCCGCAGTGCAGAATCCCCTGCTCCAGTTCCCAGGCATCTGTGTCCTTGAAGCAGAAGAAACATGAGGATGGAAGAGGACCCCGCTTTGCTCTTCCGTTGACCCCACACCCCCTTGAGGGAGGGGATGTGAAGGCAGCCTCTCCCAGACCCTAGTCCCCGCCCTGTCCCTGGGAAGAGTGTGGGTGAAAGGAAGTACGAACGGACGCAGGGGATCCGAGGGCAGGCTGGGGAGGGTCCTCGGAGGGCCTGACCCCGGGCTGGGGGCGAAGTGGGTCCGGGGTCTGACCCTGGAGCGCCTGAAGCCCCCTGCGGCGGTGAGCCGTCCCCCTGCCCTGCCGCCCCCACAGCCCCGCCCTGACCTGCAGGCCTTCTTTGCACAAGGCGGTCACCAAGGTGTCAGTTCAGTTCACTCAGTCAGTCGTGTCGACTCTGCGACCCCATGGACTGCAGCACACCAGGCCTCCCTGTCCATCACCAACTCCCGGAGTTCACTCAAACTCACGTCCATCGAGTCAGTCCATCCAGCCATCTCATCCTCTGTCGTCCCCTTCTCCTCCTGCCCCCAATCCCTCCCAGCATCACGGTCTTTTCCAATGAGTCAACTCTTCGCATGAAATGGCCAAAGTATTGGAGTTTCAGCTTTAGCATCAGTCCTTCCAATGAACACCCAGGACTGATCTCCGTTAGAATGGACTGGTTGGATCTCCTTGCAGTCCAAGAGACTCTCAAGAGTCTTCTCCAACACCACAGTTCAAAAGCATCAATTCGAATTCTGGGAAGATGGCGGAGGATTAGGACGAAGAGATTACTTTCTCCCTCACAAATTCCTCAAAAAAACAT
>SJYQ01016595.1:13355-26476 GCA_006410935.1 Redunca redunca | reverse complement strand
CAGAAAAAGGATAATCTGTGTAGCATTAAATATTTTAACTATTACAATCAAAGAGATACAATAAAAGAATATCACTAAAATAAAACTAAGAATGAGATTGTATTGAAAGTAAATCAGAATTTAAGTAAAAATTAGTGCAACTGTAAAAATTTCATTGACTAATATTATCTTTGATTCCCTACTGCATTTCAGCTTTCTAGATGCAATAATAAAACAGACATTAAAAGGTGACATTTTAGCAGAGAAACTATTATTAATACACAGACATGTAGTTCTGTTTTTAGTTATAATCATTATAAATCATTTATAGAAATGGAAAGTTTGCATCAGATTTATGAAAACTTTTACATTCCAAGGAGACTGGCCCTAAAACTACATTACTTTCTTCACTATGAATAATGCAATTATTTGCTACTTGATAAGACATAATTTTCTCCAGAGTTTCTTCATAGCATTGGTCAATTCAGAATTTCTTAGACTATAAATTAATGGGTTCAGCATGGGGCTTATGACTGTATAAAACACGCTCATTGATTTGTCAATGGAGAAGGTCTTAGCAGGTCTCGCATACATGAAAATGCAGGGAAAAAAGAAGCAGACAACCACAGTGATGTGGGAACCACAGGACTAGAGGGCTTTCCGCCTCCCTTCCTGACTCAGATTCTTCGGAGAGTGCAGGATGACTCCATAGGAGACAAGTAAGAGCAGAAATAAAATAATGCACATCAGTCCTCCATTAGCCAACACTGAGACGCTGATGACATAGGTGTCAGTACAGATGAGTTTCAATAGGGGTACATGTCACATGTAAAGTGATCAATGACATTGGGGCCACAGAATGGGAGCCCATAAACAGTGCTAAGTTGAATAATTGAGTGCAGAAAACCTCTAAAACAGGGCACTATCAGCAGCACAACACAAAACCTCTGCCTCATGATCACCAAATAATGCAAGGTCTTGCAGATGGCCACATAGCGGTCATAGTCCATCACCAACAGAATAGATATCTCGGACCACCAAAAAAATATTCTGTAAATAGCTGGGTTATGCAAGATTCAAATGATATGGTGTTTTTCCCAAGGAGCAAATCTGAAATCAATCTTGGGGTAATATAAGAGGAATAAATTAGATCTATAAATGATAAACAGGCAAGAAAAAAGTACATTGGTGAGTTCAGGGTCTTACTGACAGTTATAGTCACAAAAATGAGCAGATTGCCCACCATGGTCAAAATGTAGAAGAACAGGAACAGAACGAAAAGGACTTACTGCTCCTTTGGATTCTGTGTGAGGCCCAGAAAGACAAAATAAGTTACACTGTTTCTTGGTTCCATTTAGTGTGTACAGGAACTGACTTCACATATTAGCAGTTTACACACAAAACCAGAGGAAAACTTTTACAATGCTCTATGATCTCAACTTTTTTAATCTATTCAGTTAAAAGAGTATTGTGGAGTATTTGTGTGCAAAGTGTCATAAATATTCTGATTACCAAGTTGAATGAGGCATAGTTCCCTACTCTCCATGATATGATACATGATGAGGATTCAGACAATTTCAGGCCCAAAGGGTATTCACACAAAGCCACGGTTCAGTGTAAAAACATATCAATCAAACCCGAATCAAGAAAGAAGTTTCAGAGGAGAGAAAGCTTTAGCTGAGTTTTAAAAGAAAAGTGAAACCACAAGAGAAGATGAGAAGAAAATTCCTTTAAAATGTACATCATACATGACATCACAAAGGTGCAACACTTGATATCAATCAAGCTAATTTCCACAGTCAGTATAAGTGGATCAAACTATGACTTGAAGGTCACTGTCTTGAACTGTCTAAAATCACATTGAAAATCCTTAGGACTTTAACCTGGATATTCCTCCTTTTCCTGCACAATAAATGCTGAAGCACTTTAATTTTGTGTCAAGCCCCTATCTCTCTATTTATTTTTAACCCTTATAGGCAACATACAATTTTGGACATCTATAGCTAGATATCAATTCAATACATATAAAAATAAATTTTAAAGTTTCCACAATATAAAAGGAGTTCCCTGTCTCATTAAATGGTACCCACCTTCCATGTAATTGCTCAGACAAAAAACTTTAGAATTTTCTTCACTGCTTTATTGCTCTAATTTTACTTATTGACACACTTGACAAATTCTGTTGTCTCTACTTTCAAAATATAATAAGTTTTATTTCCTTCCTGGCCAACTTCAGTAGCTTCCTGCTGTGTCTTTCTACTTTTATTCCTGCCAGGAACAACTTGTTGACCTAAAGTGGCTTGTATGACTGTTTTTGAATCTTGTTCTGATTATCTTACTCCACTTCTTAAAACTCCTGTAGTGAATTCCAATCATGCACTCACAGTTTAATACATCACGCTTAAATTCTGCAGTAAATACTATAATCTTCATTTCATAGTTGAGGAAACTAAGGTTTGTGTGTGGGCTTCCCTGGTGGCTCAAAGTTAAAACGTCTGCCTCCAATGCAGGAAACCCGGGTTCTATCCCTGGGTTGGGAAGATCCCCTGGAGAAGGAAATGGAAACCGACTCTAGTATTCTTGCCTGAAGAATCCCATGGACGGAGGAGCTTGGTAGGCTACAGTCCACGGGGTCACAGAGAGTCAGACACGACTGAGTGATTTCACTTTCACTTTCAAGGTTTGTATGGTCATATATGGATGTGAGAGTTGGACTGTGAAGAAAGCTGAGCACAGAAAAATTGATGCTTTTGAACTGTGGTGTTGGAGAAGACTCTTGAGAGTCCCTTGGACTGCAAGGAGATCCAACCAGTCCATTCTAAAGGAGATCAGTCCTGGATGTTCATTGGAAGGACTGATGCTAAAGATGAAACTCCAATACTTTGGCCACTTCATGCAAAGAGTTGACTCACTGGAAAAGACCCTGATACTGGGAGGGATTAGGGGCAGGAGGAGAAGGGGACGACAGAGGATGAGATGGCTGGATGGCATCACCAACTCGATAGACATGAGTTTGAGTAAGCTCCGGGAGTTGGTGATGCACAGGGAGGCCTGGCACGTTGCAATTCACGGGATCACAAAGAGTCAGACACAACTGAGGGACTGAACAAAACTGAACTGAAGGCTTAAAACATCTAATTAATTATCCCAAGATCACATATTTGTCAATGGTAAAACCAGAATTAAATCTAAGCTTGACTTGTTTCAAAAGAATTTAATTTCTTGCATAATAAAAGTCACACAATTGTGAAGCCTGGATCCCACTCTTCACTGTTGGTCTTACCTTGTGGAGTCTTGGTCACAATCTGAAGGAAGACCTCTTAAGTTACTCATAAAAATTTCAAATTCTTTGTTCATTCAGTATGACAATAAAGGCAAAAGGATGCAGTATTACTCCAGGATATATTTTATTTCCTTCAGCTGTCTGTCCACTTTCTTCATGAAGTTTTTTGGTTATTCAGAAGATTGTCTTAATTGCACTAAAGATTATTTAAAAGAAATTTCATGGGACACACACATAGACACATGCATGCACAAAAATAAATATTTACCATGTTAGGACAATTGATTAAAATTATAAACAAATCCTATGTTGTGAAGGAAGATAACATTCATCTTTTCCCAAGAAAATGTGTGTAGGGAACAAAGTATAAGGGAGGTTGAGAATTGCTTGCAAACAAGACTCTCAACCAGGGCTGAACATTCTTGCAAACGAGATGTTCTGCCATGAATCCTCAGTTTGTTCCCATGGGAAAAGAACATTTCTTGCATACAAGGATGTTTCTCTGATTCCTCAAAAGGAACAGACCCTGGAACAAAACGGATTCTAAGTTGATAAGGAAGTTCTCAAAACAAAGTCTTAGCTGCAGTAAATACGTCAAGGTAAAGGTTATCTCACCCCGCGCCTGTGCACTCTATAGTCTTTGAATCATGGTGTTTGGCAACTTGCCCTGTAGACTGTTGTGCATCAGATATAAAATAAAGCTGCAAGAAGCAGCAAAAGGAGAACAGAAAAAGATTCAAACCACTCTGCAGTGTTGGTGTTTCATTCCGTCGCTAGCAAATGTGTCTCTAGTAATTTCTTTTCCTACCAACTTCAAAGTATAAAAATACCATTTAGTTGTTTAGTCCTCTCATTACACCATGGTGTAGAACAGACTAGTCAACTTGAGATTTTGAGAAACATTCTTGCATTGTTTTTCTTTTTTTTAATGCAATGTTTTCAGCCTAACAAAGGACCACCTGAAAATTTTATATCAGTTCTTAAAATAATGTCTCTTCTTTTCCCCAAAAGGGGCAAAGATCAATGGACATTTTGCCCTTCTAACCACATTTATCACTGAGTTTTGGAGCTGGACTGTGTCCAAGACTGATTCTTTCTAAATTAAATTCACTGAGATTTTCCACAAAGTTTTAAAAGTACATTATCATGTAAGAAACGAATCGCCAGTCTATGTCTGTTGCAGGATGCAGGATGCTTGGGGCTGGTGCATGGAGAGGACCCAGAGAGATGGTATGGGGTGGGAGGTGGGAGGGGATTCATGTTTGGGAACGCATGTACACTCGTGGTGAATTCATGTCAATGTTTGGCAAAACCAATACAGTATTGTAAAGTAAACTAAAGTTAAAATAAAAATTAAAAAAAAATAAAAGTACATTTGTATGTGAAGATATTATTAGGTCAAATCACATAATTAGGGTCTGAAACTGTAACATGGAGGGAAAAAATTGCTTTAGAATCATGATGATGTTATTATGAGTCCAAAATAATCAGCTTAATCATTTTGTTCCAGTTAGACTAACAAGGCACACATTTCCTGGCCTGCAACAGCAATTTTTCTTTCCTTTTATTTGACACTAAATTTAATCTACCTTGAACTTAGGTTAAGTATACAATAATTTTCTCACTAAAATTTAGATATAATACCTAATTATTTATCTGATTTTTTAAAATCACCTATTTAAAGCCAGGAACTATACTCTGAGTGAGAACACAGTAATTAATAAAACAGGGTGGAAATCATGTAAATATTCCTTTCTGCATGGGTCTCACGTTCTTATGAGTCAAACAATACAGGAGAAAATTTAATAAAGCATGAATTGCCTTATTCACTGCTTATAAGAAAGCAAATAGGGTACTATGACAGAAATAAAAGGAAAAAAATTATACTGAAATGTTGCTGCTTCGAACCAGGTGTGATGCCAGGATTCATGGCCTCTGGAGGAGAGGATTTCAATCCGGGTTCAGAAATGAGCTTCCCTGGTGGCTCAGAGGTTAAAGCATCTGCCTGCAACGCAGGAGACCTGGGTTTGATCCCTGGGTCGGGAAGATTCCCGCTGGAGAAGGAAATGGCAGCCCACTCCAGTATTCTTGCCTGGAGAATCCCATGGACAAAGGAGCCTGGTGGGCTACAGTCCATGGGTCACAAAGAGTCGGACACGACTGAGTGACTTCACTTTCTTTTCAGAAATGAGGCTTGACTACTTGGGGCTTTTGTGTAGCAAAGTTTTATTAAAGTATAATAGAGAGTGCCCTCTTGCTGGTTTATAGCAAGGGGTTTTATGTCTGTTAGAAAGCTATTCATCAGATAAGAGAGACATCTCAAGGCTGAGAGGGTTTCACCAGACCCCTCTCCCACAATATGCATTTTTGAGATAGGATAGCACAAGGTGTGTTTCCCCTGGCCAAAAAACAATTGACAGGAATACTGGTTTGTTGAGTCATTCTCGGCCCAAGGTTTGGGAAAAGAAAAAAGTTAGTCTTAGGCAGAACCATTTTGAAGAAAGGCAAATTCCAAAGGACATTTGTAGTTTCATTAACATACGGGAGACAGCAAAAGAGACACAGATGTATAGAACAGTCTTTTGGACTCTGTGGGAGAGGGAGAAGGTGGGATGATTTGGGAGAATGGCATTGAAACATGTATAATATCATATATGAAACAAATTGCCAGTCCAGATTCGATGCATGATACTGGATGCTTGGGGCTGGTGCACTGAGAAGACCCAGAGGGATGGTATGGGGAGGGAGGAAGGAGGGGGTTTCAGGATGGGGAACACGTGTATACCTGTGGATTCATGTTGATGTATGGCAAAACCATACGTAATGTAATCAGTCAGTTCAGTTCAGTCCCTCAGTCGTGTCTGACTCTTTGCCACCCCATGAATCACAGCATGCCAGGCCTCCCTGTCCATCACCATCTCCCGGAGTTCACTCAGACTCACGTCCATCGAGTCAGTGATGCCATCCAGCCATCTCATCCTCTGTCGTCCCCTTCTCCTCCTGCCTCCAATCCCTCCCAGCATCAGAGTCTTTTCCAGTGAGTCAACTCTTCTCATGAGGTGGCCAAAGTACTGGAGTTTCAGCTTTAGCATCATTCTTTCCAAAGAAATCTCAGGGCTGATCGTCTTCAGAATGGACTGGTTGGATATCCTTGCAGTCCAAGGGACTCTCAAGAGTCTTCTCCAACACCACAGTTCAAAAGCATCAATTCTTCGGCACTCAGCCTTCTTCAAAGTCCAACTCTCACATCCATACATGACCACAGGAAAAACCATAGCCTTGACTAGACGGACCGTAGTTGACAAAGTAATGTCTCTGCTTTTGAATATGCTATCTAGGTTGGTCATAAATTTTTTTTCCAAGGAGTAAGCGTCTTTTAATTTCATGGCTGCAATCACCATCTGCAGTGATTTTAAAGCCCAAAAAATTAAAGTCTGACACTGTTTCCCCATCTATTTGCCATGAAGTGATGGGACCGGATGCCATGATCTTCGTTTTCTGAATGGTGAGCTTTAAGCCAACTTTTTCGCTCTCCTCTTTCACTTTCATCAAGAGGCTTTTTAGCTCCTCTTCACTTTCTGCCATATGCATATCTGAGGTTATTGATATTTCTCCCGGAAATCTTGATTCCAGGTTGTGCTTCTTCCAGCCCAGTGTTTCTCATGATGTACTTGCATATAAGTTAAATAAGCAGGGTGACTATATACAGCCTTGACGTACTCCTTTTCCTATTTGGAACCAGTCTGTTGGTCCACGTCCAGTTCTAACTGTTGCTTCCTGACCTGCATACAGATTTCTCAAGAGGCAGGTTAGGTGGTCTGGTATTTCTATCTCTTTCAGAATTTTCCACAGTTTATTGTGATCCACACAGTCAAAGGCTTTGGCATAGTCAATAAAGCAGAAATAGATGTTTTTCTGGAACTCTCTTGCTTTTTCCATGATCCAGAGGATGTTGGCAATTTGATCTCTGGTTCCTCTGCCTTTTCTAAAACCAACTTGTACATCAGGGAGTTTACAGTTAATAAATTCATATTAAAAAAGAAAAAGAAAAACACATTGGTTAGCTCAAGGCAGGGAGAAGGCAATGGCAACCCACTCCAGTACTTTTGCCTGGAAAATTCCATGGGCAGAGGAGCCTGGTAGGCTTCAGTCCATGGGGTCACTAAGAGTCAGACATGACTGAGCGACTTCACTTTCACTTTTCAATTTTCACTTTCATGCATTGGAGAAGGAAATGGCAACCCACTCCAGTGTTCTTGCCTGGAGAACCCCAGGGAGGAGGGAGCCTGATGGGCTGCCGTCTATGGGGTCGCACAGAGTTGGACACGACTGAAGCGACTTAGCAACAGTAGCAGCAGCAGCTCAAGGCAGAACCAAGTGTCTTTATTTATTTTTAAATATATTTATTTTAATTGGAGGCTAATTACTTTACAACATTGTATTGGATTTGCCATATATCAACATAAATCCTCCATGGGTGCACACGTGTTCCCCATCCTGAAACCCCCTCCCACCTCCCTCCCCATACCATCCCTCTGGATCATCCCAGTGCACCAGCCATGTATAATATCATATTTGAAACAAATCACCAGTCCATGTTCTATGCATGATACAAGTGTCTTTAATTTTGTGTAGAAGGGGGAAAAAAAAAATCTGCCAGTTGCAGTTTATTTCCTCCTGCCCCTTGGGGACCTCTGGCCTTCCTGCCTGTTACCCTCTGAACACTATGATAATGTAATTGGAGTAAATATTTTCTAAAAGGTGATGTTTAAGTTGAGATTCAAACACCAGACAGTGGCTACCATTGGAATCACTGTTACAGACAGTAAAATTTAATTAATTATAAATTGTTTCACTTTGAAGATGATATGATCTATATGTAGAAAACTTTAAAAAATTTCAAAGGAAATCTTTCACAGTACTTTATTTTTGTTTTCTTTAAATGGTAAGTGGTTGCACTTTTATGTTGCTCCTGATTTTTAACAAGAAAGATTTCAGTCTTCCAGTGCTGAGTCTAATTAGAGCTATGGAACTGTTCTATACAGCTTTTATTATGTTGAGGTACACTCTTTCTATACCCAGTTTCTTGAGAGCACTTTTTATTGTGAATGAATGTTGAATTTCTATACAATTAATGAACAACCCAAAGATCAAATATGTTGCTGAAAGATATTACAGAAGACACACATAAATGGAAAACATTTATTTTCTTGACTGATGATCTGGACTATTTAGTATTATTAAGATGTCAATTCTACCTAAAGTGAATCTATAGATTCAATGCAATCCCTAATAATTTATTAGGGATATTATAAATTATAAATCTCCCAATATTTTTTGTACAAATAGAATCCTTCATCCTAAAATTCATATGAAATCTCAAGGGAATCTAAATCAGCAGAACAATCTTGAATAAAAAACAGATTGGTGTGTTTCTTATTCCTGGTTCTATAACATATGACAAAACAATGGTGATCACAGCAGTGTGGCTTTGGCATAAAGACAGACATATAGGAGAGAGTAGCCAACATGCAGGGTAGGAAAACCCTGAGATCACTTCCTTCCGTGGGGATACCACTTTTCAAGTGGCTAATGCATGAAACACAAGAGATGCAGTTTCTATGCCTGAGTCAAGAAGATCCCTAGAGTAGGAAATGGCAACTTACTCCAGTATTCTTACCTGTAAAATCCCATGGACAGAGGAGCTTGGATGGGGGGGGGGGGCTATAGTCCATGGGGTCACAAAGAGTCAGATATGACTTGAGCACACACACATAATAATAATATAGAACAATTACTAAAGAGAACAACGTGAAGACTAGCAGGATAATCCCCTACACCAAAAGATATGATATAAAGAAGGAACCACAGCAAACAGGTAGGAAGAGTGAAGACACAATATAGTCAAGACCATGCCCCCAAGTGGGTGAACCACACAGGATGGTAATAAGAGTTGTAGTTTCTTCTCAAGAAATCAGGAGTCTGAGCCTCACTTCAAGCTCTGCAGCCAAGAGTCCTGCACCAGGAAGAAGGATCCTCAAAATATTGGGGAGAGTTGGAAGATAGCTGTAAGAAGCAGACTCCAATGTCAAAGAACACACATGCAAATCACACAGGCTTTAACCTCCAGAGGATAAACAGTATTTTGAAAAGAGCTCAGGTAGACTAAGGTGACAATGATGATGATTTTAAAAGTAATCTAGGTTTGATGAACAGAGGCTTGAATTGAAACACCAGAATTTGGTTCAGGAAAATCATGGCCCCTTATCTAATTACCAGGTTTCCCTGGTGACTCAGATGGTAAAGAATCCGCCTGCACTGTGGGAGACCTGGGTTGATCCCTAGTTGGGAAGATCCCCTGGAAGAGGGCATGGTAATCCAATCAAATATTCTTGCCCGGAGCATCCCATGGACAGAGGAGCCTACCAGGCTACAGTCCATGGGGTCGCAAAGAGTCAGACACGATTGAGCAACTAAGCACAGCACACATCTAATTACCTGGTGTAAAGACTTTTTGGACCCCTCAGTTGGTGCAGTGGTAAAGAATCCATCTGCCAATGCAGGAGACACAAGAGATGATGACTTGATCGCTGAGAAAGCTAGATTCCCTGGAGTAGGAAATGGCAACCTGTTCCAGCATTCTTGCCTGGAAATTTCGTGCACAGAGCAGCTACAGTCCGTGGGGCTGCAAATAGCTAGACAGGACTGAGTGTACACACACATTTTTTCCCCCAAATCCAGAGATTTTTGAATGAATGTATCTTCTTGTATTATGGAATAAGATGCTTCCAATATGACCACACATAGGTGATATAAGTCTTCATTCCAACATTTCTATGAAGGATCTGAAAAGGAAATATTTAATTCACTGTACTACATACTTCCAAATTATGAATTAGGGGAATTCACACCTGGATACTGCAGTGAACATGGTTGGAATCAAGGATTAACCACCTATTCTCTAATGTAGGAATATGGAAACTAGACTCAGGATGAAAGTTCTCTGCATTTTAGTTCTCAAAGTCCTTCCCTGCCTCGAGCTTATAAAGATAATTATCTTTAAGCATTTTAAAGTTATTTATTTCACATTTACATTTATAACCCATATAGACTATACTCTTCAAAGTATAATGTGAAGTGAAAATACACTTTCCTATCATAAGGATAAATAGGAACTTCCCTGGCAGTGTAGTGATTAAGACTCTGTGCTTCCAATACAAGGGTACAAGTTCAAAACCTGGGTGAGGAACTAACCTCACCTAACAAGGCATTGCCTTGTGGCACAGCCAATAAAAATAAATAAATAAATCATAATTGTTTTTTTAAAAATAAATTTTCCCAGTACATATAGTGGATAACCATTGTCTCCCATCCCCTGAAACACCATTACCTCCAGATACAAAAATCTGTATATTTATCATTCTGTTTCTTAGCTTTCTCTTTTGTTCAGTCAGTGCACATATCCATGAGCCAATAGCATAGTGTCTAAATTACTAAAGTGTTTCAGATACTATTCTGATATCTGAAAAAAAATAAAACTATTCGAAACACTAACATTCACTTTATTATATCAGATTATTTCAGTGGGTCAAGAATTTGATCCATTCAGCTGAATACTTCTGGCTCCACCTCTCTCAAGATGGAAGTTAGAAATTATCAGACTGAGGTCATCTAAAAGATTATTCACTCCTCCATCTATTACCTAGGCTTGGAAACCTTGAAATGGTAACTGAAATAGCTTGTACTCCTTGAGATTATAAGGGTCAGTCCCAATCTGTTAGAACTGGCATCCTTATAAGAAGTGGAAGGGACAAAGAGCTTTCTCTTCCACAAGTGCACAGAAGAAAGGCCATGCGAGGACAGGGTGAAAAGGTGCCCAATGTAAGGTAGAAAGAGTGGATTCACCAGAAACCAACCTAGCAATTGCCTTGATCTTGGATATCAGCCTGCAGAACTATTACAAAATAAATGTCTGTTGTTTAATCTTCACAGTCTATAGAATTTTGTGATGGCAACCCAAGCAGACTAAGGTGACAATGATAATGATAAAAAATAATCTAGGTCTGGTGAACAGAGGCCTGAACTGAACCACCTGAAAATTCAACTCAGGAAAATCATGTTCCCTCATCCAATTACCAGATGTAAATATTTTTCAAATCTGGAGATTTTTGAATTCACATATTCTTGAATAAGGTGTATGCAATACGACCACAAACAGGTGGCATAAATCTTCATTCCAACCTTTCTTTGATGGATCTGATACCATTTAGCTTGTGGATAGGAATTCTCAATTCTCTGAAGATGCAGATGCTTTCTCAATCAAATTTTACTTAAAATACTAACTCAATGTAGTTTTTACCAGGATAGTTTGTTGAAATTTAATTTTAAAATACAGATGTCCATCAGCAGATGAATGGATAAGAAAGCTGTGGTACATATACACAATGGAGTATCACTCAGCCATTAAAAAGAATACATTTGAATCAGTTCTAATGAGATGGATGAAACTGGAGCTTATTATACAGAGTGAAGTAAGCCAGAAAGAAAAACACCAATACAGTATACTAACACATATATATGGAATTTAGAAAGTTGTTAATGATAACCCTGTATGCGAGACAGCAAAAGAAACACAGATGTATAGAACAGTCTTTTGGACTCTGTGGGAGAGGGAGAGGGTGGGATGATTTGGGAGAAAAGCATTGAAACATGTATAATGTCATATATGAAACGAATCTCCAGTCCAAGTTCGATGCATGATACTGGATGCTTGGGGCTGGTGCACTGAGACGACCCAGAGGGATGGTTCAGGGAGGGAGGAGGGAGGGGGTTTCAGGATGGGGAACACGTGTATACCTGTGGCGGATTCATGTTGATGTATCCAAAACCAATACAAAATTGTAAAGAAAAAAAAAAAAAACAAATAAAATAACAATGAAGCAATCCTAGACTTTTTAGATAATAAAATATATTCTAAATCAAATGCACACAATTAAACTGTGTGTTAAATGGCACAGGAATAAAGACATCATTAGAAGCTAGTGCAGGAATGAATTTGATGCAAACACGTGCCATATTTTGTAATACAAAGTTAGGATATCAAAGCCATGGGGAAAAATAATTATGCATCTATAATAACGACAATCTAGAAAAATAAGTAAAATGTAATCCCTACTTATCTTCTTATATCAAAGGAAAATGTAAACATAAAATATAAAACAACAGAAAGACTTAAAAAATTAAATGTTGAAAACTGTGAAGACTATTTTGGTAACAATGAGATAGACAAATCCAAGACATAGAGGCAAAAATATTAATAGAATCAATTATGTAAATATAAAAATATTTATACAGCCCCAGAAATATTCTGCACAGTATTAAAAAAAATTAAAAAGAAATAACAAGCAGGAAAAATAATAACCAAACACAGGGTAAATGGGATAACTAGTGTATAATTTAATCATTAAAATCAGTACAGAAAAGTTGCAATCAAATACACACAAATAATTCAAAATAGGCAATTCATGAAAAAGGGCTACAAATCATTTAAACATGGGTGATACTCAAATTAAATTATGTTTATTGAATATCAATAAAAGTATACAAATGAAAGTTTCTTTAATCAGATTTTCATATACCATAAATGTTTATCAAGCCCCCACAGTAGTTAAAATCTCAAAAATATTAAATTGGCAATTTGAGGATACCTGTGGAACTTTCCAACCCTATGTACTTCCTATGCTCCCCTATACCCTATGGGGGAGGGATGTGCTGTCTCAAAAAGGAGTTGCTCGGAGAAAGGTTTTCTCAAATTCTTAGTTATCAACAGGCAGTACAATTAACAATACTTTATATATTG
>SJYQ01016595.1:0-12956 GCA_006410935.1 Redunca redunca | reverse complement strand
TGGTGTGCTATGATGGTATGTATATTATATATACTGTATAATTATATTGTGTATGTGTGACATACCTTATTACAGTACATTGGTTTGTGTTGGTTGGTACTAGTTGTGTGCATGTTGTATTGCTGCAATATATATTAATTAATATATTAATTATAAAGATTAATTCAAGTATATTGATTTATATATATTATATGGCGGCTGTGAGCCAGCGCACTAAGCACAGCCGAGAGGAGCTACCCCACGTCTGAGGACAGGGGCAGCGGTCTAGAATGCCAGGCTGTGACGGTGCAGGAAAGGCCAAGAGGAGCTACCCTGGGTCCGAGGTCAGGGACAGCTGGGAGAAGCCACCTCGTGCCTGAGACCAGGGGCGGTGACCCTGAGGAGCCACCCCAAGCCCAAGGCCAGGGGCGGCAGCTGGGAGGAGACACCCGTGCACGATGCAAGGGCCAGTGGCTGGGAGGAGCAAACCAAGGAGCAGTGGCTGCACAGGCACAGGAGAGCCTAGAGGAGCTATCCCACGTTGAAGGACAGGAACGGCGATGGAAAGGAGATACCCCTCGTCCGAGGTAAGCAGCAGCAGCTGTGCTTTGCTGGAGCAGCCATGAAGAGATACCCCACACCCAAGATAAGAGAAACCCAAGTAAGATGGTAGATGTTGCAAGAGGGCATCAGAGGACAGACACACTGAAACCATACTCACAGAAAAATAGTCAATCTAATCACACTAGGACCACAGCCTTGTCTAACTCAATGAAAATAAGCCATGCTTGCGGGGCAACCCAAGATGGGTGGATCATGGTGGAGAGGTCTGACAGAATGTGGTCCACTGGAGAAGGGAATGGCAAGCCACTTCAGTATTCTTGCCTTGAGAACCCCATGATCAGTATAAAAAAGGCAAAATAATAGATACCAAAAGAGGAACTCGCCAGGTCAGTAGGTGCCCAGTATCCTACCGGAGATCAGTGGAAAAATAACTCCAGAAAGAATGAAGGGATGGAGCCAAAGCAAAAACAATACCCAGTTGTGGATGTGACTGGTGATAGAAGCAAGATCTGATGCTGTAAAGAGCAATATTGCATAGGAACCTGGAATGTCAGATCCATGAATCAAGGCAAATTGGAAGTGGTCAAACAAGAGATGACAAGAGTGAACGTCGACATTCTAGGAATCAGCGAACTTAAATAACTGGAATGGGTGAATTTAACTCAGATGACCATTATATCTACTACGGCGGGCAGGAATCCCTCAGAAGAAATGGAGTACCCATCATGGTCAACAAAAGAGTCTGAAATTCAGTACTTGGATGCAATCTCAAAAATGACAGAATGATCTCTGTTCATCTCCAAGGCAAACCATTCAGTATCACAGTTATCCAAGTCTATGCCTCAACCAGTAATGCTGAAGAAGCTGAAGTTGAACGGTTTTATCAAGACCTACAAAACCTTTTAGAACTAACACCTCAAAAAGATGTCCTTTTCATTATAGGGGACTGGAATGCAAAAGTAGGAAGTCAAGAAACACCTGGAGTAAAAGGCAAATTTGGCCTTGGAATGTGGAATGAAGCAGGGCAAAGACTAACAGAGTTTTGCCAAGAAAATGCACTGGTCATAGCAAACACCCTCTTCCAACAACACAAGAGAAGACTCTACACATGGACATCACCAGATGGTCAACACTGAAATCAGATTGATTATATTCTTTGCAGCTAAAGATGGGGAAGCTCTATACGGTCAACAAAAACAAGACCAGGAGCTGACTGTGGCTCAGATCATGAACTCCTTATTACCAAATTCAGACTCAAATCGAAGAAAGTAGGGAAAACTGCTAGACCATATGACCTAAATCAAAACGCTTATGATTATACAGTGGAAGTGAGAAATATATTTAAGGGCCTAGATCTGATAGATAGAGTGTCTGATGAACTATGGAATGAGGTTCGTGACATTGTACAGGAGACAGGGATCAAGACCATCCCCACGGAAAAGAAATGCAGAAAAGCAAAATGGCTGTCTGATAAGGCCTTACAAATAGCTGTGAAAAGAAGAGAGGTGAAAAGCAAAGGAGAAAAGGAAAGATATGAACATCTGAATGCAGAGTTCCAAAGAATAGCAAGAAGAGATAAAAAAGCCCTCTTCAGCGATCAATGCAAAGAAATAGAGGAAAAGAACAGAATGGGAAAGACAAGAAACCTCTTTAAGAAAATTAGAGATACCAAGGGAACATTTCATGCAAAGATGGGCTCGATAAAGCACAGAAATGGTATTGATCTAACAGAAGCAGAAGATATTAAGAAGAGGTGGCAAGAATACATGGAAGAACTGTACAGAAAAGATCTTCACAACCCAGATAATCATGATTATGTGATCACTAATCTAGAGCCAAACATCTTGGAATGTGAAGTCAAGTGGGACTTAGAAAGCCTCACTACGAGCAAAGCTAGTGGAGGTGATGGAATGCCAGTTGAGCTCTTTCAAATCCTGAAAGATGATGCTGTGAAAGTGCTGCACTCAATATGCCAGCAAATTTGGAAACTTCTGCAGTGGCCACAGGACAGGAAAAGGTCAGTTTTCATTCCAATCCCAAAGAAAGGCAAAGCCAAAAAAGGCTCAAATCTACAGTACAATTGCACTCATCTCACACGATAGTAAAGTAGTGCTCAAATTTCTCCAAGCCAGGCTTGAGCAATATGTGAACCATGAACTTCCTGATGTTCAAGCTGGTTTTAGAAAAGGCAGAGGAACCAGAGATCAAATTGCCAACATACTCTGGATCATGGAAAAAGCAAGAGAGTTCCAGAAAAACATCTATTTCTGCTTTATTGACTATGCCAAAACCTTTGACTGTGTGGATCACAATAAACTGTGGAAAATTCTGAAAGAGATGGGAATACCAGACCACCTGAGCTGCCTCTTGAGAAATCTGTATGCAGGTCAGGAAGCAACAGTTAGAAATGGACATGGACCAACAGACTGGTTCCAAATAGGAAAAGGAGTATGTCAGGGCTGTATATTGTCACCCTGCTTATTTAACTTATATGCAGAGAACATCATGAGAAACGCTGGACTGGAAGAAACACAAGCTGGAATCAAGATTGCCAGGAGAAATATCAATAACCTCAGATATGCAGATGACACCACCCTTATGGCAGAAAGTGAAGAGGAACTAAAAAGCCTCTTAATGAAAGTGAATGAGGAGAGTGAAGAAGCTGGCTTAAAGCTCACCATTCAGAAAACGAAGATCCTGGCATCTGGTCCCATCACTTTTGGGAAAGAGATGGGGAAACAGTAGAAACAGTGTCAGACTTTATTTTGGGGGGCTCCAAAATCACTGCAGATGGTGACTGAAGCCATGAAATTAAAAGACACTTACTCCTTGGAAGAAAAGTTATGACCAACCTAGATAGCATATTCAAAAGCAGAGACATTACTTTGCTGACTAAGGTCCGTCTAGTCAAGGCTATGGTTTTTCCTGTGGTCATGTATGGATGTGAGAGTTGGACTTTGAAGAAGGCTGAGCGCTGAAAAATTGATGCTTTTCAACTGTGGTGTTGGAGAAGACCTTTGAGAGTCCCTTGGACTGCAAGGATATCCAACCAGTCTATTCTGAAGGAGATCAACCCTGGGATTTCTTTGAAAGGAATGATGCTAAAGCTGAAGCTCCCATACTTTGGCCACATCATGCGAAGAGTTGACTCATTGGAAAAGACTCTGATGCTGGGAGGAATTGGGGGCAGGAAGAGAAGGGGCGACTGAGGATGAGATGGCTGGATGGCATCACGGACTCGATGGACATAAGTCTGAGTGAACTCCGGGAGTTGATGATGGACAGGGAGGCCTGGCGTGCTGTGATTCACTGGGTCGCAAAGAGTTGGAGATGAATGAGCGACTGAACTGAACTGAACTGAACTGTAATTTATAATTTTTGCCATATGTAAATATATATGTATAAATTCGTTATTTAGGTATATCTGTTTACCTAAATGACATAAAGAGGTTATACATTTATTATTTAAATTTATACAGAGACCTAAACTAAACATTAGACCTAAGTTAGCATATCCCTAAACTCATGTCATTAAAACACAAATTTTAAAAATTTTAAAAATTAAATTGACAACTGCTTGACAATTCCTTTGCCATAAAACCCCCGTAGGTGTAATTGGGTAGCCAGACCAAAAAAAAAAAATTAATTTTATGGTAAAGTGGCCCCCTAGAGTGGGTCCACCTTCTCGCTCAAGCTATAAAAGCAGTGGCTTCTTATCCAGGGTTGATAGCTACTTTGATATTAAAGAGAAGAAAGTGGAGTTTTGAATTATTTGGTAAAAAGTCATCAGAAATTCTAATTCCATATAATAAGGAGCAGCTTGATGCTCTTTTAATGTTTGGTGAAGATTGGCAGATTGCCATAGGAAACTATTGCGGTCAAATTTTGCATCATTTACCCTCACATGCTTTGTTAATTCAAAATTTAAAAAAAGGCGGGGATAATTTAAATATAGTTCTCCTCATCAGATTTTATAACATGCTCTCTTTGTAATAAATAACCTAAATGCTGATTCGTCTGGAAAAACAAAATGCAAAGCCATTGGTAAAGTGGAAGGACCTCCTCTCCGGTCAATGGAAAGGTCCTGACCCATTATTAACTGGCGGTTGAGGATGTGCTTGTATTTTTTCCACAGGACGCCGATTCACCAATTTGGATCCTGGATAGAAGAGCCATAAAAATGCTAACAGGCCCCTTGGCCAGAAGTTGATGTAAAACCACCTGGGATGTTTTGTATACAGAAGGTATGCAAGAGGAAAGCCTGGTCTCAATAAGGGTCAGGACTGCTGCCCCTGCATGACTCTACATATTCCATTATTTATTTATGTACAACTCTGGGTATATAAGCTGCTTTTGAAAATAAAGTTGTGGGTCTGGCACCGATGCCTGGCTCCCCCATGTCGTTCTTTTCTCCCTTTTCTGGCTGAATTCCAATCTGGAGCATGGAGGCTCATCGTGTCTACTTATTTGCCCTGGCTTCTAAGACCCACGTGAGAGAGAGCCCAAGGTGGGGCACCCTCCACTATTGAAGCAGGCACCGGTGGCCTACGTAGATGGTGCAAGTTCCTTGTCTTGGAACTTTATTGGTTTTCCATGTAAACCAAGTTATTCAGCCTCTTTTATCCACTTATTTTCCTACTACACTATTCTTTCTAATCTCCCTCCATATCTTTAATTAAGCAATTAATTCCTCAGATGCCGACTCCGTCCCTGCTTCTAATTCCCTGGATCCACCAGGGCTGGAACCCGGCAGGAACTATAATGAGTTAGATCTGTGAAGACTGTATGGAAAGATCTTCAGAAAACTTAGCTGCAAAAGGCAAAGTGTATTGACAGAGGCATACAGGCAAACACACATGAAAATATGCTTTTTTTTTTTTGCAAAAATTATTATTTGAGGAATCTTAGAAACAGAGGAGCCTGGTGGACTGCCACCTATTGGGTTGCACAGAGTCGGACATGACTGAAGCGACTTAGCAGCAGGAGCAGCAGAAACAGTGTAGTGACTGCATCTGGATAAACTGGGAAACTCTGATATTGGGTGAACAAGAGGTANAAGGGAAACTACCATTAATAACATGAACATAAATTTTATTCTTTAATAAAACTTATGATAAATTATTCAGAGAAAAGGAAAGTTTACATCAGAATAATAGACTTTGATATTTGAACTAAATTCCTAGTGTTAAACTACTCTCTCTGTAATGCATAATGCACTTAGTTACAGCTTGATCTCTCTTTTTCTGTCCAGAGCTTTTTTATAGCATTCATGATCTCAGAACTTCTTAGACTGTAGATTAATGGGTTTGTCATGGGACTTATGACTGTATAAAACTTTCTCAATGATTTGTCAATGGGGAAGGTCTTAGCAGGTCTTGCATACATGAAAATACAGGGAATAATGAAGCAGACAACCACAGTGATGTGAGAACCACAGATCTGGAGGGCTTTCGCCTCCCTTCCTGACTCAGGTTCTTCAGAGAGTGCAGGATGACTCCATACGAGATGAGTAAAAGCAGAAAAACAAGAGTGCAGATCAGTCCCCTATTGGCCACAATTAAGAGGCCAATGACAAAGGTGTCAGCACAGATAAGTTTCAATAAGGGGAACATGTCACACATAAAGTGATCAGTGATATTGGGACCACAAAAAGGGAGCCCATAAACAGTGCTAACTTGAATAATTGACTGCTGAAAACCTCCAACACAGGATACCAGCAGCAGTATAACACATATCCTTTTCCTCATGATCACCAATAATGCAAGGGCTTACAGATGGCCACAAAGAGGTCATAGGCCATCACCAACAGAAGAGGTATCTCAGATCCACCAAAAAATTGCTCTGTAAACAGTTGGGTCATACAGGACTCAAAGGATATGGTATTTTCTCCAAAGAACAAGTCTGAAATCAATCTGGGGGAAGCAGAAGAGGAATAAACTAAATTTATAAATGATAAACTAGCAAGAAAAAGTGCATTGGTGAGTTCAGGGTCTTACTGACAGCTACAGTCACAACAATAAGCAGGTTTCCCACTACAGTCAAAAAGTAGAATAAGAAAATAACAAAAAGGACTTTCTGCTCCTTTGGATTATGTGTGAGGCCCAAGAGGATGAAATAAGTTACATTGTTCCCTGGTTCCATCTAGTCTGTACAGGTGCTGTCTTCACATGTTGAAGCAGTGTACCTACAAAACTTTGGGAAAACTTTTAAATGAATTATAATTTTCATTCTTTGTTATAAATTAAATTAAAAGAATCTATGTAGAGAACATTTTCATGTCCAATGTGTTTTTGACTTTGTAATTGCCAAGTTAAATAAAGTAGAGTTACTTGCCCTCATGACTAGGACTAGGGAACAGATAATTCCAGATCCATGTATTAAGTTATAAGGATAATCACAGAAGCTAAGAGCTATAGTATAGGGATATATCCATCAAAATGAAATCAGAGAAGAATTTCCAGAAGAATTGTTTTAGCTGATTTTTTTTAAAAAACTTGAAAGCAATCTTGAGAAAGAAGATTGGAAATGGAGGAATCAACCTGCTTGACTTCAGACTATACTACAAAGCTGCAGTCATCAAGAAAGTATGGTAGTGACACAAATATAGATCAGTGAACAAAATAGGAAGCCCAGAGATAAATCCACACATCTATGGACACCTTATTTTTGACAAAAGAGGCAAGAATATACAATGGAGAAAGGACAATCACTTTAACAAGTGGTGCTGTGAAAACAGGTCAATCACTTGTAAAATAATGAAACTAGAACACTTTCTAACACCATATACAAAAATAAACTCAAAATGGATTAAAGATCTAAATGTAAGACCAGAAACTATAAAACTCCTAGAAGAGAACATAGGCAAAATACTCTCCGACATCAATCACAGCAGGGTCCTCTATGACCCACCTCCCAGACTTATGGAAATAAAAGCAAAAATAAACAAATAGGACCTAATCAAACTTAAAAGCTTTTGCACAAAGAAGGGAACTATAAGCAAGGTGAAAAGACACCCTTCAGAATGGGAGAAAATAATAGCAAAGGAAGCAACTTACAAAAAAGTAATCTCAAAAATATACAGGCAGTTCATGCAGCTCAATACCAGAAAAATTAACAACCCAATCAAAAAATGGGCCAAAAAATTAAACAGAAACTTTTCCAAAGAAGACATACAGATGGCTAACAAACACATGAAAAGATGCTCAACATCACTCATTATCAGAGAAATACACATCAAAACCACAATGAAGTTCCATCTCATCCCGGTCAGAATGGCTGCTATCAAAAAGTCTACAAACAGTAAATGCTGGAGAGGAGAAAAGGGAGAGAAGAAAAATTTCCTACACTGTTGGTGGGAATGCAAACCAGTACAGCCACTATGGAGAACAGTGTGGAGATTCCTTAAAAAAACTGGAAATAGAACTGCCATATGACCCAGCAATCCCACTGCTGGGCACACACACCAAGGAAACCAGAACTGAAAGAGAAGCATGTACCCCAATGTTCATTGCAGCACTGTTTACAATAGCTAGGATGTAGAAGCAACCTAGATGTCCATCAGTAGACAAATGGATAAGAAAGCTGTGGTACATATACACAATGGAATATTACTCAGCTATTAAAAAGAATGCATTTGAATCAGTTCTAATGAGATGGATGAAACTGGAGCCTATTACGCAGAGTGAAGTAAGTTAGAAAGAAAAACACCAATACAGTTATTAACACATATATATATGGTATTTAGAAAGATGATAATTGTGACCCTATATGTGAGACAGCAAAAGAGACACAGATATAAAGAACAGATTTTTGGGCTCTGTGAGAGAAGATGAGGGTGGGATGATTTGAAAGACCAGCATTGAAACATGTATATTACCATATGTTAAATAGGTCATCAGTCCAGGTTTGATGAATGAGACAGGGCACTTGGGGCTGGTGCACTGGGAGAACCCTGAGGGATGGGATGGGGAGGGAGGTGGGAGGGAGGTTCAGGATGGAGAACACATGTACACCCATGGCTGATTCGTATCAATGTATGGCAAAAACCACCACAATATTATAAAGTAATTAGCTATCAATTAAAATAAATAAATTAATTTAAAAGAAAATAAAAATTGTATTTTCTCTTTTACATTTTAAAGACAAACTCACTTTTTTTTGTTATGATTATTTCCCAAAGTCACTTTTTCATCCTAGAACTTACTCATAGCATTTCCACGTCTAAATTTCTGAATGTGAAGTTTAAGAAGTTTAACAAATACCTTATCATGATATAAAATGTACCCAAACCTTGGGTACAAATACACACATAAGCAGGGCACAAAAACTAAGATGACCACAGTGATGTGAGAGATATAGGTGGAGAGAACTTTGCATCTCCCCTCCAAGCTGTGTATCTAGGGAGGACAAGATGACCACATAGGAGACCAACAAGTGAAAATATTTTAATGCGTAAATGAACCAATGGTTGACAGCAACAGAGACCAAGGATGTGAATTCCATTCAGACAAGTTTCAGTAAAGGGTTCAAGGCACACAAGAATGGTCCATGACATTGAACCACAGACAGGCAGCCACACTGTGAATATCTGTGTGGTCGCAAATACAACCCTCCAGCTCCTGTTACTTGAATGAGATAGCCACATTCCTTTCACTCATGATGGTTTCACAGTTCAAGGTTTTGCAGATGGCCACATAGTGCTCATTGGCAACCACTATGGGTGGGAAGATCTCAGGAACAAAAGATGCTCAGCAAAGACATGAGTCCTGGACTTCCTGAAAGAGATGATTGCTTTCTTACAGCAAGTGTCAGTTGGTATTTCAGGTGTTATAGATGAAGAACAGCAGATGTCCACAAGGGACAGAAACAGCAGGAACTGTAAGCTCTACACAAATTTACAAACGGTGACTTTTAACTGAAGACATCTTTTCATACCTGGGTCACAGTTTTGTACTCTAAAGATATCAACTCCTCTAAAATCAATCCACCCATCAACAGAAAATTGAATTAAAGATTTACTGAGCATGGCCATGCCAATCAGAACAAGATCATTTCTCCCTCAGTCAGTGTCTCCCATCAGGAAGCTTCCATAGTCTCTTATCCTTCTTCATCAGAGGCTAGAGAGAATGAAAATCAGTCAAAGAAAACAAACCAATCTGATCACATGGACCACAGCCTTGTCTAATTTAATGAAACTGTGAGCCATGCCATGTAGGGCCACCCAAGACAGAAGGGTCATGGTGGAGAGTTCTGACAAAATGTGGGCCACTGGAGAAGGGAATGGCAAACCACTTCAGTATTCTTGCCTTGAGAACCCCATGAACAGTATGAAAAGGCAAAAAGATAGAACAGTGAAAGATGAACTCCCCAGAGTGGTAGGTGCCCAATATACTACTGGAGATCAGTGGGAAAATAACTCCAGAAAGAATGAAGAGATAGAGCCAAAGCAAAAACAACACCCATCGGTGGATGAGACTGGTGATGGAAGCAAAGTCTGATACTGTAAAGAGCAATATTGCGTAGGATACTGGAATGTTAGGTCCATGAATCAGGGCAAATTGAAAGTGGTCAAGCAGGAGATGGCAAGAGTGAACGTCGAAAATTTAGCAATCAGTTAAGTAAAATGGACTGGAATAGGTGAATTTAATTCAAATGACTATTGTATCTACTACTGTGGCAAGAATCCCTTAGAAGAAATGGAGTAGCCATCATAATCAACAAAAGAGTCCAAATGCAATACTTGGATGCAATCTCAAAAAAGACAGAATGATCTCTGTTTGTTTCCATGGCAAACCATTCAACATCATGGTAATACAAGTTTATAACCCGATGAGCAATGCTGAAGAAGCTGAAATTAAGCAGTTCTATGAAGACCTAGAGAACTAACCTTCTAAAACTAACACCCAAAAAAAGATGTCATTTTCATTATAGGGGACTGGAATGCAAAAGTAGGAAGTCAAGAAACACCTGGAGTATAAGGTAAATTTGGCCTTAGATTACAGAATGAAGCAGGACCAAGGTTAATAGAGCTTTGACAAGAGAATGCACTGGTCACAGCAACCACGCTGTTCCAACAACACAAGAGAAGACTGTACATGTGGACATCACTAGATGGTCAATACAAAATCAGATTGATTATATTCTTTGCAGCCAAAGATGGAGCAACTCTATAGTCAGCAAAAACAAGACCAGGAGCTGACAATGGTTCATCCTTATTGCCAAATTCAGACTTAAATTGAGAAAAGTAGGGAAAACCACTAGACCATTCAGGTATGATATATGTCAAATCCCTTATGATTACACCGTGGAAGTGACAAACAGATTCAAGGGATTAGATCTGATTGACAGAGTGCCTGAAGAAGTATGGATGGAGGTTCGTGACATTGTACAGGAGACAGGGATCAAGACAGCCCAAGAAAAAGTAATGCGAAAAAGAAAAATGGCTGTCTGATAAGGCCTTACAAATAGCTGTGAAAAGAAGAAAAGCGAAAAGCAAAGGAGAAAAGGAAAGACATACCCATTTGAATGCAGAGTTCCAAAGAATAGCAAGGAGAAATAAGAAAGCCTTCCTCAGAGATCAATGCAAAGAAATAGAGGAAAACAACAGAATTGGAAAGACTAGAGATCTCTTCAAGAAAATTAGAGATACCAAGGGAACATTTCATGCAAAGATGGGCTCGATAAAGGACAGAAATGGTATGGACCTAACAGAAGCAGAAAATATTAAGAAGAGGTGGCAAGAATACACAGAAGAACTCTACAAAAAATGATCTTCATAACCCAAATAACCACGATCACTCACCTAGAGACAGACATCCTGGAATGTGAAGTCAAGTGGGCCTTAGGAAGCATCACTACGAACAAAGCTAATGGAGGTGATGGAATTCCAGTTGAGCTCTTTCAAATCCTGAAAGATGACACTGTGAAAGTGCTGCACTCAATATGCCAGCAAATATGGAAAACTCAGCAGTGGCCACAGGACAGGAAAAGGTCAGTTTTCATTCCAATCCCAAAGAAAGGCAATGCCGAAGAATGTTCAAACTACCACACGATTGCATTCATCTCACATGCTAGTAAAGTAATGCTTAATTAAAATTCTCCAAGCCAGGCTTCAGCAATATTGAACCGTGAACTTCCAGATGTTCAAGCTGGTTTTATAGAAGGCAGAGGAACCAGAGATCAAGTTGCCAACATTCGCTGTATCATCAAAAAAGCAAGAAAGTTCCAGAGAAAAACATTTATTTCTGCTTTATTGACTATGCCAAAGCCTCTGACTGTGTGGATCACAATAAACTGTGGAAAATTCTGAAAGAGATGGGAACACCAGACCACCTGTCCTGCCTCTTGAGAAACCTGTATGCAGGTCAGGAAGCAACAGTTAGAATTGGACATGGAACAACAAACTGGTTCCAAATAGGAAAAGGAGTACATCAAGGCTGTATATTGTCACCCTGCTTATACTTATATACAGAGTACATCATGAGAAACACTGGGCTGGAAGGAGCACATGCTGGAATCAAGATTGCCAGGAGAAATATCAGTAACCTCAGATATGCAAATAGTACCATCCTTTTGGCAGAAAGTGAAGAATAACTAAAGAGCCTCTTGAAGAAAGTGAAAAAGTAGAGTGAAAATTTGACTTATAGCTCAACATTCAGAAAGCTGATCATGGCATCTGGTCCCCTCACTTCATGGCAAGTAGATGGGGAAACAGTGGAAACATTGAGTGACTTTATTTTGGGCTCCAAAATCACTGATGTTGGAGACTGCAACCATGAAATTAAAAGACACTCCTTGTAAGAAAAGGTATGACCAACCTAGACAGCATATTAAAAAGCAGAGGCATTACTTTGCCAACAGCGGTTCATCTAGTCAAAGCTGTGGTTTTTCCAGTAGTCATGTATGGATGTGATAGCTGGACAATAAAGAAAGTTGAGTGCCAAGAATTGCTGCTTTTGAGCTGTGGTGTTGGAGAAGACTCTTCAGAATCTCTTGGACTGGAAGACATCCAACCAGCCCATCTTATAGGAAATTAGTCCTGAATATTCATTGGAAGGACTGATGTTGAAGCTGAAACCCCAGTCCTCTGGGCACCTGATGAATAGAACTAAATAATTGAATAAGACCCTGTTGCTGGGAAAGATTGAAGGTGAGAAGAGAAGGGGACTACAGAGGGTGAGAAGGTTGGATGGCATCACCGACTAAATGGACATGAGTTTGGGTAAACTCTACGAGTTGGTGATGGACAGGGAGGTCTAACTTGCTGCAGTACATGGGGTTGCAAATAGTTGGACATGACTGAGTGACTGAACTGAACTGAAATGAAAATTAGCCTTCCAACAGTGAATCTTATTGAAAATAATAACTGAATAGTATTTTTGACTAAACTATTTTAAATTTATTTTAACCTCATT
>SJYQ01016591.1:125150-138090 GCA_006410935.1 Redunca redunca | reverse complement strand
GAGTCCTACATGAATCACTTTCCTTTCAAGGCCCTGCATTTCTACCTGACCCGGGCCCTGCAGCTGCTGCGGGGTGGTAGGGGCTGCAGCAGGGAACCCGGGCAGGCGGTGTTCCGTGGCGTGCGCAGGATTCGCTTTGAACCCAAGAGTGTGGGGGACTCTATCCGCTTGGGCCAGTTTGCCTCCAGCTCGCTGGATGAGACAGTGGCCCGTGGATTTGGTAATGCCACCTTCTTCTCTCTAAGGACTTGCTCTGGAGCCCCCATCCAGGCCCTGTCTGTCTTTCCTGAGGAGCGTGAGGTACTGATCCCCCCATATGAAGTCTTCGTGGTGACCGGTTTCTCTAAGGATGGAAACAAAAGCCTGGTGACTCTCTCCAGCAGTGATCAGATATGCAACCACTTTAACTGCGCCTATCTGGGTGGTGAGCCATGCATGAGGGAAGCAGGACTGCCGGGAGGTCCCTGGTTGATTTCGGTCCCCAGGGCCTTCAAGAGACCCATGCCATTAATGAGGAAGTTGAGGGCCAGAAGCTAGTTGGAGATATTTTTCTCTGTGACTCAGGTTCTGCCAGCTCAGAGATAGTCAGATAAGTGTTTTCTGCATGTGTGAATATTCTTAGATGATTCTCCAAATTTTCTCAAAATTTTCCTTCTGCTACATAGTCTAATAGACCAAAAGAACCTGGTTAAGGAGGGCAATAAGCAAAGGAATGTGGCAGGAGTGCAGCTTCAGATCTCAGGAGGCTATGGGTGTAGTGGGTTGATGGGATACACATGAGCTATTCCTCAGTGCTGAGGCAGGACAGAGTGACTGAGCCAGGGTGGGGCAGGGATGGAAGGGCAAAAAGGGAAGATTTACTGGAAGAAGGAGGAGGGATGGAAGTCAGAAGTATATTTGAGAGAAGGGGAAGATGGATTGAATTGGGAATGGTTGTACCAGGGCCTGGTGGGAAGGGAAGTTTGGGTTTTGACGGTCTGTCTACCTGGAGGCCTCACTATGGTGTCTTTTGCAGAGAAGAAGAGGCCGAGCTGTGAGTCTGTGCCAAGTGAGTCACCCTCAGGTCCCTCCCTTGGCTGTTTGACTCCCCCTTGATCCTGCTGACCATTCACTATCTTTTCTTCTCTCTCCAGTTGGAGGGCAGGGAGACTCACTCTCCAAGAGGGCCTTCTCTCTGCTCTCCTGGAAGACCCTGCTCTTGGCCTCTTGGGGGTTCCAGCTCTTAGGAGCTGGGCTCTGAACATTCAGTGCCTGCTACTTAGGAGTCCTGGCAACATGTGACCTCCAGATGAAGAAGGGAGGCTTCAAAGAGCTTGGAGAAGCAAGAAGGTGGTTTCAGACCCAGACCTAGCAGCCATGTCTCCAAGGATATTGGGGGATTTGAGCCCATGGTAGGGTGGAGGGACCCCCTCTCTGTGGTGGGGACTCCTGGGAACAAGCAAGGGTAGTGCTGTGATGGCCACTCCATTAAACAGTGCTGCAGTGTGATGACATCAAATTTCATGACTGGTTTGTTTCATGAGACTGGACTCTCTGCCCACTTTGGTTTTATAGGACTCAGGGACTCAGATGAATGACTTCTTGATCACTTTTAGATGTGGTCCAGGTGCAGACCCTTGTCACACAGCATAGCCTGCAACCCCAGATGCTTTAATAGACAGAGATTCCTCACAACAGCCCAGAAGGCAGGAAGGGGGACAAATGGTTTCTTCAGCTGTTTGTCTGACAAGAAATGCAGAGCTAAGGAAGGAAGTCAGAGAGGTTGTTTTCAAACCAGGACCCCTGCACCCACCCCCTAGCCCTCATCTCAGTTCCATCAAAAGTCTGAAGGAGCTCAAAGTAGGATCTTAAGCCCAGGATATTGGGTCTCCAGAGCAAGCCATTTCTGTGTGTCCTCTCCCACCAGGGTTCATTTCGGCGTTGGCAATCTCAAAACATCATGAGACAGAGATTAACACACACTCTGGATGAAAGTGAAGGAAGAGAGTGAAAAAGTTGGCTTCAAGCTCAATATTCAGAAAACTAAGATCATGGCATCTGGTCTCATCGCTTCATGGGAAATAGATGGGGAAACAGTGGAAACAGTATCAGACTTTTTTTTGGGGGGGGCTCCAAAATCACCACAGATGGTGATTGCAGCCATGAAATTAAAAGATGCTTACTCCTTGGAAGGAAAGTTATGACCAACCTAGATAGCATATTTAAAAGCAGAGACATTACTTTGCCAACAAAGGTCCGTCTAGTCAAGGCCATGGTTTTTCCAGTAGTCATGTATGGATGTGAGAGTTGGACTGTGAAGAAGGCTGAGTGCCGAAGAATTGATGCTTTTGAACTGTGGTGTTGGAGAAGACTCTTGAGAGTCCCTTGGACTGCAAGAAGATCCAACCAGTCCATCCTAAAGGAGATCAGTCCTGGAAGGACTGATGTTGCAGCTGAAACTCCAATACTTTGGCCACCTCATGCAAAGAGTTGACTCATTGGAAAAGACCCTAATGCTGGGAGGGATTGGGGGCAGGAGAAGAAGGGGATGAAAGAGGATGAGATGGCTGGATGGCATCACGGACTCGATAGACATGAGTCTGAGTGAGCTCCGGGAGTTGGTGATGGACAGGGAGGCCTGGTGTGCTGTGATTCATGAGGTCGCAAAGAGTCGGACACGACTGAGCAACTGAACTGAACTGAACTGAACTGGAGACATTTGCGCTCCAGAGCAGAGACTTTATTGAGGCAAGAAGAGCAGCAGTGGCGCCTATGAAGTGACCCCTGCCCTCAGCTATCTAGGCTGCTCTAGTCAGCAACAGAACAAGGGACCTTCCCCCTGCATCAGGTCCCCTGGAAGACCCTGCTGGGCATTGAGGTCTGCCTCCTGGGACAGGTCCCCAGCCCTCTCTGATTCTTGTTCCTGGTACACTAACATGTGAGCTGGGGAGAAGGGTCCAGATTCCCCAGAAGCTGGAGCCTGAGCCCCTCCCCGTAGTGTCCAGAAACCCAGTTTCTGAGGACCCCTGGGTCCCCACCAACCCTGGCACAGCTCCGGGGTCTCATCGATGGGGGGCCCCAGGTTCTGGAAGCTGTTGCGCACTTGAGTGATGGAGTGGCTGAGGATGCTGGCTCATTTGGCGGCCAGCGTGGCCCTGCCTCCCCCAGAACCTGCTGCACACCTGCTACCTCACTTTGCAGTCGAGACACCATCTTGGTCAGCTCTGTCAATCTGTTGCACAGGTCTGGGGGGTGGGAGTAGAGATGGCGGGGGGGTGTCTCTCTGAAGGTGAGTCTGCTCTGGTCCATTTCCACCCTCAACACAACCTCAAGGGAGGGTGTGCCAGGGGATCCTGAGGCAGGAGAACTGGAGGAAGTGAGGGACTGGCACTGGGGTGTGGGCCAGGTGAGCAGACTGTGTCAGGGTGGATGAATCAGCAGGGTGGTGTGGTTCAGAGACACCAAGAAGGAATGTCTCATGGACCAGACAGGGGGTCATGAGTCACAGAGGTGGAAATTTCTAGTGGATCCAGAGGGTCCTCCCTCACGCTTGCAACTAACTGAAAGTGAAGTCGCTCAGTCATGTCCAACTCTTTTCGATGCCACGGACTGTAGCCTGCCAGGCTCCTCCATCTATGGGATTTTCCAAGCAAGAATGCTACAGTGGGCTGCCATTTCCTTCCTTAGGGGATTTTCTCCACCCAGGGATCGAACCCGGATCTCCCACACTGCAGGCAGACTCTTTACCATCTGAGCCACTAGGGACAGGGACCCTAAGATGATTTCACTTAGGGACCTCCAGGTTGTGAGGGTAGAGGGGCTGGATAGGGGTGAGTCCAGAGGGTAGTGCTTCCCCATGGAAGCTCCCTACACCCTGGTGGTGGGCATGCTGAGGGCCTGAAGTGGCTCCAAGAAGGTGCCCCTGGCTTGGGTCAAGAGTGGAATAGACAGTTTCCAATTTGGTGCTTTCATTTCATTTTATTTCCAAGAAACGAGTGTTTATTGTGTATGAAGGAATCACAGAGCCCAAGCCCCCCCTTTGCTTCCTCTTCCTCCATGTCTCTCTTCTCACTTTTACCCCTGCCTGCTGCTCTTGTGCTAATGGTACCATTTAAGACCTTTTTTGATGCACTACCAGTAATATAATATTAAATATATATGTACACAGTTGTCTGTACAGCCTATTTTTGTTTTTTGTTTTATCTTCTTTTACTTTCTTAAAGAAATTTTTATTAACACATTTTATTTTATTAACTTATTAATTTTATTATATTTATTAAAATTTATTAATAAATTTTCTTAATTCATTCATTTATTTGGCTACACCAGGTCTTAGTTGTGATAGGCAGGATCTTTTGGGGGGGATTTTTTTAAATTAATTTATTCTTTATTGAAGGATAATTGCTTTACAGAATTTTGTTGTTTTCTGTCTACCCTCAACATGAATCAGTCATAGGTGTACATATATCCCCACCTCTTTTGAACATCCCTCCCATCTCCTTCCCCATCCCACCCCTCTAGGTTGATACCGAGCCCCTGTTTGAGTTTCCTCCATCATACAGCAAATTCCTGTTGGCTATTTTACATACTGTAATGTAAGTTTCCATGTCACTCTTTCTATACATCTCACCCTCTCCCCAGGTCTATAAGTTATTCTCTGTCTGTTTCTCCACTGCTGCCCTGTAAATAAATTCCTCAGCACCATTTTTCTAGATTCCATATATATGCATTAGAATACAATATTTGTCTTTCTTTATCTGACTTACTTTGCTCTGTATAATAGGTTCTAGGTTCATCCACCTCTTCAGAACTGACTCAAATGTGTTCCTTTTTATGGCTGAGAAATATTCCATTGTGTATATGAACCACAACTTCTTTATCCATTCATCTGTCAGTGGACATCTAGGTTGATTCCATGTTCTAGCTATTATTAATAGTGCTGCAATGAACATTGGGGTACATGTGTCTCTTTCAGTTTTGGTTTCCTTGGGGTATATGCCTAGGAGTGGGATTGCTGGGTCACATGGTGGTTTTTTCCTAGTTTTTTAAGGAATCTCCATACCATCCTCCATAGTGGCTGTATCAATTTACATTCCCAATAACAGTGCAAGAGCATCCCCTTTTCTCCACACCCTCTCCAGCATTTATTGTTCGTAGACTTTTTGATGTTTGCCATTCTGGCCAATGTGCAGTGATATCTCATTGTGCTTTTGATTTGCATTTCCCTAATAAAGAGCGGTGCTGAGCATCTTTTCATGTGTTTGTTAGCCATCTGTATGTCTTCTTTAAGAAATGTCTGTTTAGGTCTTTCCCCACTTTTTGATTGGGTTGTTTGTTTTTCTGATATTGAGTTGTATGAGCTGCTTGTATATTTTGGAAATTAATCCTCTGTCAGTTGTTTCATTTGCTATTATTTTCTCCCACTCTGAGAGTTGTCTTTTCACCTTGCTTAGTTTCCTTTGCTGTGCAAAAGCTTTTAAGTTTAATCAGGTCCCACTTGTTTACTTTTGTTTTTATTTCTGTTACTCTGGGAGGTGGGTCATAGAGGATCCTGCTTTGATTTATGTCATCGAGTGTTCTGCCTATGTTTTCCTCTAAGAGTTTTATAGTTTCTGGTCTTACATGTAGGTCTTCAATCCATTTTGAGTTTGTATTTGTGTATGGTGTTAGGAAGTGTTCTAATTTCATTCTTTTACATGTAGTTGTTCAGTTTCTCCAGCACCATTTATTGAAGAGTCTGGGGGGTGTTTTTTTTTAATTGACTTTTTTTTTTAAAGTCTTTTAATTTACTTCTTTTTAATTGAAGAATAATTGCTTTACAATATTGTGTGGGTTTGGGTGTTTTACTGCCACTCTTCAAAAAGAAAGGAAACATGCTTACACATACATGTTCTACAGAATTTTCCCAGGAAAATGTTGACTATAGTCTTCCATGTCCTACATTCATATCTACCCTGTTCATTATAATGGTAACATGGAATTTCATAGTAGAGTTAATCCACAATTTATTTAGCCCTTTCCTTATTGATGGAGACAGAATTTTTTTCCCAGTTTTTGATGTTACACATTTGATCACAGTGATTTATCCATGTGTATAAATCCTTTTCTACTTGTCTGCATGATCTTATAGGAACGATATAAAAACTATGATATTTCAACAGTTCATATATATACATATACATTTGGACTATGCTCTACTTTTGACTCTGCTGGGTCTTCATCGCTGTGTGGGCTTTTCTCTAGCTGCTGAGAGAAGGGGCTACTCTGTTCCAGTGCTCGGGCTTCCCATTGTGGCTGCTTCTCTTGTTGCAGGGCACCAGCTCTAGGGCGCGCGGCTTCAGTGCTTGCAGTTCCTGAGTTCTAGAACATAGGACCAATAGTCCTGGCAATCAGGCTTAGCTGCTCCGTGGGATCTTCCTGGATCAGGGGTTGAACCTGTGTCTCCTGATTCAGCAGGCAGATTCTTTACCAATGAGCCAGCAGGGAAGCCCCGAATAGTGTTTCTTTAGGTAGCCACTGCCAAGTTGCCATCCAAAACATCCCTCTTCACCCTCCCACCAAGAATGGATAAAAGTGCCCGTTTCTCCATGTCTTTGCCAACACTTGCAATATTAATCTCTTTTAATTTCCATTTAAGTGGTGGGCACAAACACTACCTAGTTGTTAATTTACATCTCTGCTCACTAACAGGATCAATCATAACTTTATTATTATGTTTTTGGCTGCACCACGCATCATGGGATCTTAGTTTCCCGAACTGGATCAAACCCAGGTCCTTGGCCATGAAAGGCCAGAGTCCTAACCTCTCTACTACCACTTATGTCATAACTTTAATTTTAATATTATAAAGTTTTAAATTAATTTTCAGAAAGGTAATACGTTTACATTGTTCAAAATGTATAGTCCACAAGGCGTGCAGTGAAATGCCCTTCTCTACTGATTTCTCAACCCCACCTCCTCTCCCCAGAGGTACCAGTGTTCCCATTTCCTGTCATCCTTGCAGAGGTATTCTAGACACACACCAGCAGATTTTCAGGTATTTCTGTCTTTCTTCTTTTATAAAAAACATAATGCAATTAGTGGTTTTTTATCTTTGAAATCTGATGAAAGCTGAAACTTCTCCAAAAATGGATCTATGTGCCTTCTCATCAATTTTACACAAATATCGGGGTGGTTGTGCACCCACCCCAGTCTCTCTCAGTTTCAGCATCCCTGCCCCTTAATCTCCTCTGGCTCTTGGTGGGGGTTTAATTTTGAAAGTTCCATGATCCTAGGACACTGGGATGTTCTGTGGCTATAATTTTATGAGTCTCCCAATCAAAGATACTGTCACTGCCAATTCACAGTTTAAACTGAGGTGTGAGCGTCTCTGGGCAGTGGAGTTAACAGCAGCTTCTGACAAATTCAACATGTCCCAAACTGAACTCCTTATCTTCTCTCCCTTAAAACCTGGTTACTCTTCATTCAACAGAAAACTCTTGAGCATCTTGTGTCAGGTGCTGAGGATAAAATTATGACCAGAAATAACTACAAAACCCATATCCCTGCTTTTTAAACTCTTTTAAGGTGGAGACGGAGCTGAAGAGAGGAATTTCACGTAACATGTGATGCATGTTACAAGAAGCCAAAGAGCCTGATGGAAACACATTTGCACTAGGAGTGGGTTTAAGTGATGAGCTGTCCAGAGAAGATATGAAGTAGGTAGAATTGAAAAATGGCATCGCAGTGGCATGTAAAGCATGAGGTTCTGCTCCTTAATTCCAGGATAGAATGTTAGCAGGCAGAGTATATAGTAGGCTAAAAACTACTTGAGCTCTTGTGGTCTCTTGAAATCTACCAAAGACACCTGAGCATCTATAATAGACCCTCTCTTTGTGGAGAATGCAGTCCATGGATTCCGTGGGATTTTCTTCAATCTGCAACTCTTGAGGGGAACACATGACCCCAGACAGGTGCTCAATGCCCTGGCCACTGTGATTGACTCACAAATGGACACATAACTCAAGCAAGAAAATCAGAATCTTTCCTGTGATTTCATAGAGGGATGTGGTATAAAGGAGACTGCCAGTGACAGTCGATTCACAGTGTTGCCTCAGCTCATCTTCAGGTTGAAACACAGGAGCAATGAATAATTCTCAAGCATCTGGCAGCTTCCCACCCCTAGTGCTCCATATATTTCTGTGTCCAAGCCTTTCTCCGTCATCCTGGGAACTTGCTCAGGACAGCCCCAAAGTGCAGGAGATTTAATGTTCCCAGGTACAACTCTCATCAAATGAGTGTGGAACATCAGATTCCCTAGTCCACAGAGGGTTTCCAGAGAGACATAGCTGACCACAGTGGTCACACACTTTTAGCAGGGGTACTTGTCTCTCTTCTCTATCTCACTTTTCCACTCCTTCACTTGTAATTCCTGAGATCACCTTACAAATAAGTTTAGTTCACTCAGACCACCTAACCTGCCCTTGAGAAATCTGCATGCAGGTCAGGAAGCAACAGTTAGAATGGGACATGGAACAACAGACTGGTTCCAAATAGGAAAAGGAGTATGTCAAGGCTTATTTAACTTCTATGCAGAGTACATCATGAGAAATGCTGGACTGGAAGAAACACAAGCTGGAATCAAGATTGCCGGGAGAAATATCAATAACCTCAGATATGCAGATGACACCACCCTTATCGCAGAAAGTGAAGAGGAGCTGCTAAAAAGCCTCTTGATGAAAGTGAGGAGAGTGAAAAAGTTGGCTTAAAGCTCAACATTCAGAAAACGAAGATCATGGCATCCAGTCCCATCACTTCATGGGAAATAGATGGGGAAACAGTAGAAACAGTGTCAGACTTTATTTTTCTGGGCTCCAAAATCACTGCAGATGGTGACTGCAGCCATGAAATTAAAAGACGCTTACTCCTTGGAAGAAAAGTTATGACCAACCTAGATAGCATATTCAAAATCAGAGACATTACTTTGCCGACTAAGGTGTGTCTAGTCAAGGCTATGGTTTTTCCAGTGGTCATGTATGGATGTGAGAGTTGGACTGTGAAGAAGGCTGAGCACCGAAGAGTTGATGCTTTCGAACTGTGGTGTTGGAGAAGACTCTTGAGAGTCCCTTGGACTGCAAGGAGATCCAACCAGTCCATTCTGAAGGAGATCAACCCTAGGATTTCCTTGGAAGGAATGATGCTAAAGCTGAAGCTCCAGTACTCTGGCCACCTCATGCGAAGAGTTGACTCATTGGAAAAGACTCTGATGCTGGAAGGGATTGGGGGCGGGAGGAGAAGGGGACAGCCAAGGATGAGATGGCTGGATGGCATCACGGACTCGATGGACGTGAGTCTGAGTGAACTCTGGGAGTTGGTGATGGACAGGGAGGCCTGGTGTGCTGTGATTCATGGGGTCGCAAAGAGTTGGACACGACTGAGTGACTGAACTGAACTGAACTGAACTGAAGTGCTTGCCTCTGGGTCTGCTTTAGGGTGAACCCAAATCAAAAGAGAAGGTCTCCTTTTGGGGTCAGAGACCATCACAACATGGCCTAGAACTGTTCCTTTAGTCTGGACCCCAGAGGAGCACATCTGGGTCCAGCCCACAACAAAGAGACAGCCTGCTGAGGAAGATTGGCAGCCTGAGGCAGAGCTGACCATCCAAGCTCACTGTAGCCCATCTACAGTCAACCTGAAGACCCAGGCTGCTGCTGTTGCTGCTAAGTCACTTCAGTCATGTCTGACTCTATGTGACCCCATATGTGAGCCCACCAGGCTCCCCTGCTGGGAGCCAGCATGAGGAACTCCGCCCATGGCAAAGGTCATGAGGAAGGAGGCTTCGGCATACGCAAAGGCAGGATCGAGCCTCAGGAAACCCCCTGTTCCCAAGCATCTACCCCAAAAACCATAATCTACCTACTTTACTGTTTCATGCTCTCACCTACACCTCTGACTTTATGGGGGGCTGTTCCCCACCGGTTCTCTCGGAGAAGGAGTTAACCTACAGCTCCAGTTAATAAAAATTCCTGGGCGTGACAATAGTGTTTCGACTAACGAACTCCTCTGAAGGTTACCTAGCCTGCCTGTACAGGTTTGTACAGCCACATGTGATTGTTTACAGCCTCCCACCCGTGATAGGCATGAGATGTTTTAGACTTACTAAAGGCAGATTCTTTTAGGAAGTTAGAAATTATTAGTATAGTGGGTTGATTAGGAATTATATTGGTGAAGGGTTTTTTCATTTGTTGGGCTGATGTTTGCTGCTAAATCTCCATATTTCCTGCCCTTATAATGAATATAACTAGCATATAGGAGAAATAAGTATTAACCTTTAAGATTAATCATGTTAACCTTAGGTTAAATAAATTCCTTTCTTAGTTGTAACCCACTACACACTCACCCTATAGGAATGCAACTTTATCTGGTACCTTCAGAGGGTAGCGCCTGGTTTAAGAAAAAACACCCTTGGAAAAAATAAGTTTTCTGGTTAACTGACTGTTATCAGAAAGAAAGGGTCATAAAATGTCAGCAGGCCTCATGGCCATAAGATGATGTAAAACCCCTAAGACCTTTTTTTTTATACATTTATGTGAAGCACCTGATTTTAATAAAGGTCAGGACTGCTGACCGCCGCATGACTTTAAAATTTCCATTTGTTTCTGTGTAACAAAAGGTATATAAGCAAACCTAAAAAATAAAGAAATCGGGATCAGTTTCTGGAAAGACTGATTCCCCTGTGTCGTTCTTTCTTTCCCCTTCTGGCTGAATTCCCATCTGGAGCATGGGTACTCACCACGTCTACTTACTTGCCTTGGCTTCTAAGATCCATGAGAGAGGGAGCCCAAGGCGGGGCACCCTCCGATATTCAAATGGGCTCCAGTGGCCCAACGTAGATGGTGCAAATTCCTTGTCTTGGAGTTTTATTGGTATCCCACATAAACCAAGTTATTCAGCCTCTTTTTCTCCACTAATTTTCCTACTACACTATCTGTTTCTAATCTCTCTATATATCTGCAATTAAATAAGTTTTTTCCTAGGACGCCAGTTCCGTCTCCCCTTCGAATTACCCTGGATCCAATGGGCTGGACCCCGGCACTCCCCTGTCCCTGGGATTCTCCAGGTAAGAACACTGGAGTGGATTGCCATTTCCTTCTCCAACGCATGAAAGTGGAAAGTGAAAGTGAAGTCACTCAGTCACGTCCGACTCCCAGAGACTCCATGGACTGCAGCCTACCAGGTTCCTCCACCCATGGGATCCTCCAGGCAAGAGTACTGGAGTGGATTGCCATTGCCTTCTCCATGAAGACCCAGGAGCATGAGAATAACTGCTTGCATCCCCTTGAGATGTTGTGGCCCACAGCAAAATGGTCATGTAGTGAAAACCCGAAGCCAACTGTATCTCTCACTGCCTCTCCATTGCCTTGTTTCTGTCCGCATCTCTGCCCTGCAGCAACACAGTAATAAAAGATTTCAGGACAGGGAACAGTGAAGTCAGACTGAGGACATTGAATCATGTGGTCAGACTAAGGTATGGGCACTGAGAGTGCACCCACTGTTGCTAGGTAGAATTGACTGGATGTTATGTTTGTACAGTTTAGGTGATGAGATGGGGGAAATGAAGGCAAGCACTCTTGGAAACACTCAAAAGAAAACAAGGTTCCCATGCTCTAAGTTGAAAATACAGAGGAAAGCAGAGTGGAATTGTAAGTTCACCTTGCTCATCCCAACACTTAGTAGGTGTTCAATAAAAAAAAATATTGAGTAAAGGATCAGGTTTGCGGGGAGGGGGGATGTCTGGCACATGTGGATTCTCCAGGGGTGGATGTCTGAGAGGGAGCAGAATAAACAACAGGAGACATTTGAGAGTCACAGGTGTACTGAATTCAGAGAGAGAAGAGGTCCCAGGAAAAGAGGCAGAGAAGGCTGAAGAGCAAAGACACCAAGGCACAGGTGAAGTAAAGCACTTCCTTGGGTTTTTAGAGACTTCACTTCTAGCCTTTGGGTACCAAGAAATACCCTGGGATCCTTGTGATGAATTTCTCTTTAGAATTCATCCAGCTTGGGGTGGTTCCTCTGAACTCGGCAACAGAAGAGTCTCATGTAATCTACTACCTGTTATTCATCCAGCCACCAAGATGGTTACTTGGGATTTCATTCATTCAGTCATTTATCAAACAGTAAATTAGTTGCCAACTAATGTGTGCACAGTATGGGTCCATCTCAATGGTCCTTCCATTTCCCCATTGCCACCTCCCCCACCAAGGCTCCAGTCAGCCCCTGGCTCCTCCCTGGTCTCTCTGCCTCCGCTGCCACCCCTGCAACTCCACACTCCCCTGCAACAGGGAGAACCATGAGTCTGGAGCACAGTTGGTCATGTTCCTCACCTGCTTCAGAACCCTCTGTGCCAAACCTGCTTTGAGAAATCTCTCAAAATACAGACATGAAAACTATGAGGGAAGGGATGAGAACACTATGAGAAAGAAAAAAAGAAGGCAATAGAACAAAGCAAAACTTCCCTCCCACTCTCAGGACAGAGTCCAACTTCCTGGCGCTGGCATTTGAAGCCCTCTGTGACTTGGTCCTCCATGACCTCTTCAGCCTCAGACCTCTTCAGCCTTGTGCCCTGCCATACCTGCTTCACATGGATGGCACAGCACAAAGTCCCAGATGAGGCACTGCTGCTTCCCTCCACGTGCTGGGGCTGCCCTTCCCCTGCTACCCACTCTTCAAGGACTAGCTCAGGGGCCACCTCCTCCAGGAAGCCCTCCGACTCCTCTGGCCTCCTGAATCACCCTGCGCTTTC
Organism: Redunca redunca; assembly: GCA_006410935.1. Classification (NCBI taxonomy): domain Eukaryota; kingdom Metazoa; phylum Chordata; class Mammalia; order Artiodactyla; family Bovidae; genus Redunca; species Redunca redunca. Next base: position 125,330 of record SJYQ01016591.1, on the reverse strand, counting down.
CTCTGTCACTGTGCTAATCATACTGTGCTGCCTTCTGAGTCTGCCTCCCCTCCTGGCCTGTGAGTTCCTTGAGGGCAGGACCAGGTATGACCCACTCTGTGTCCCCAGGGCTCAGCCCAAGGCCAGGCACACATGAGGCCTCCTGGCATGTTTGCTGAAAGTCTGAGAGGCTTTCTGGGT